>JANJGK010004171.1:32500-68021 GCA_039081455.1 Macrobrachium rosenbergii | reverse complement strand
TTGCCAGAGAAAGAGAGAAATCACTACTTAGAGAGAGAAAGAAATTACTACTTAGAGAGAGAGAGACAGAGAGAGAGAGAGAGAGAGAAACCATTGTTTTGAGAGGGAGAGAGAAAATTGCTTTGAGAGAGAGAGAGAAATTACTACTTTTAGAGAGAGCGAGAGAGAAATTAATACTTAGAGAGAGAGATAACCATTGCTTTGAGAGAGAGAGAGAGAGAGAGAGAGAGAGAGAGAAGAGAGAGAGAGAGAGAGAGAGAGAGAGAGAGAGAGAGAGAGAGAGAGAGAGACTAACTACCCACCAACTCTAAATTTCCACCTCTTACCTGTAGGATTCAACCTAATAACTGTAATCCTCCCTTTGATTTTGTTGAAGGGTTCAACCTCTTAAATCCTTCTTTGATTTTGTTGAAGGATTTAACCTCTTAAATCCTTCTTTGATTTTGTTGAAGGATTCAACCTCTTAAATCCTGTTTCTTTGATTTTGCTGAAGGATTTAAACCTCATTAATCTCCTTTCCATTTATTTCTATCTTGTTCCTTCACGCATATAGCATGCCCACATTAATCCTATTTTCCTCAGGATTTATTGCGTCCAATATACCTAGATTTATGACGGTAAATCCTGCGTATCCTAAGCGAAGTTTCTGGGGTCACTTCAGTCTACTATAGGCCTACATGACCAATCTCTTCTTTCAGTATATAATTACGAAATTCACCTCGACAAGAACCCACCAACATCATATCCGTATTGTACCCAGATAATTGCAATAACCTCTAAGTTAATGGAGAATTGCATAATTATAATGCATATGTTGTGTTTCAGTCGTCTGTGATCATTGCTCGATCCAATTAAAATGAACCACGTTTCTATTTATGATCACAGTCCGTAACTCTACACAGCTCGCACAGCTACCGCAAAGGTCGGAAAGGTCAAGCGATGTCGCCAGCTAGCTCCAATGAAGACTGGACCTACTTTCAGTCAAGGTGGCCGGAATATGTTGATTGGTTGATTATGCAATTGAGGTCTCGCAGACCAAGCGCCACCACCAAACTGATGGATGTGACAAGGTGGTCTCCAAGAACCTGATCTATCAAGTGTGACAATGAAAATGCACACTGCTTACAACCATGGAATCAAGATTCTTGGAGCTACCATGCTTGGCCTGTCTGGAAAAAGCTTTTCTTGGGTCACTGAGCAAGTGTTGCTCTTGGAATCATCGCAGAAAGCTTTCCCACAGTGATAACTGACAAGGCTTTGTTCCCAAGACAGTGCCAACCTTGTAGAAAAGATTCCGGCAAACTCTTGTGGTCCAGTTTTCTCGGCTAACATCCACTTAACGATTTTCGCCTTCTCCTCAGCGTTGCAGTTATGGGGGAATGTGACTGACCACAGCTCCTTGACCCAATCCTCGTCAGTTTCAAAACCTGAGGTCGTACCACCCAAACTCATTATTCAACCACCAGACTTGACCTACCAGGCCAGGAACATCAACAATCCATGTGAGGAGCAGACCAAAACTCTACCTTCGTTCTTTTAGACGGTCTCATCCAGGGACACTACAAAACCCATTGGCATTCTGATCATACGATGCGATCTAAAACCTGGACTGTTTCAGCTGACCGAGGTCATTGCTTGATGACAAAATCAGGGATAGATTAAAAAAAAGTCACAGTTTAACAAAGTTTTAATTCTTATACTCACTTCGTTTTTAATACACCTCATACTTTCTTTGGTTCTGAAAAGACATGAAAGAAGAGGATTTTAAAAGAACGATTCATTTGTGTTTTTTTGTAAGCTACTATTTTGTAAGCAAAACCTGACCTAAAATGGAAAACTGCTGTATCAGCAAAATTGTCGAAACCGAGATATGCCACCTATTGGCCTCGTGAAGCACTAATACACAAGTTACTGCAGTTTCAGAATGATTCTGCAATGCTTTTGCATGAGCATTCAGGGGGTCCCATTTGCAGTATCTGCAAAATCAGCGGTAAGGCAACGGAGTATCTACCATTTTTCTCAGTTTTGTATTTTTGCAGATATTGCAGTCTTCCATTTCAGGGCAGTGCTCTTACCTGTTTTTTTGTAATGTTTCAAAAAGTACTGTGAATTCAGTGAATTACAGTTTTGCTGTAATATCAAATATATTACAGCAGTAATGAAGAAGCTGACCACCACATAGGGCTTTTGTCTTCCTCAAATCTCTGCTCGTCCACAGCTAAGTAGGCTGTGAGTCGTCAAAGCCTTCTCTGAGGCCACAGGTCAGCTGAACAAAAATGTAAAACTGTAATTCAGTAATACTACTAATAATAATATTGCTAAGAAATTCACAGTCTCATGAAAAACAGTTTGTGTAATAGAAATCCACAATTATATCGTAAACTATATTACTATGCAAAATACAAAAGCAAAGAATTTCGAAAACCTGAACAGTGTTTTAACACAAACACTGATTTGGAAAACCGTTCAGGTGTTCGAAAGTCTTCGCTTTCGTATTTTACATCGTAATATAGTTTACTATATAATTGTACATTTGTATTAAGCAAAATAAAAATAATAATAATATTTACAATACTCTTCTGACCACAATTACAATATATGTAAACACATACCACCCTGGAATATTTCATATACACACAAAATTCAAATTACATCTAAAACAAATCTCCAGTTCCCTGTTGATTCAGGTAAAGAATAAACCTCATAGCTAAATTATTATTATTATTATTATTATTAATATAAAATATTACTCAAAAGATGAATCCTATTCATATGGAAAAATCCCACCAAAGGGGCCACTGACTTGAAATTCCAGAAGCTTCCAAAGATTATTGTGTTGTTCATTTGGAAGAAGTAAGAAGTAAAAGGAAATGCAGAAATGGCAGCTCCCACTTATTAAAAAAGGAAAAATAAATTCATAAATAGATAAAAATGTATTAAAATGCCAGGAGAATAGTTTTAGGGAAGTAATGCATTGCATCTTGACTCGAACTCATCAAGTTCCGATTGAACGACATCCTCTAGAGGGAGGCTTCTGCAGGTTAATGACTACCCTGTGGCAAAGTTGTATGGGATAGGAGTTCTATCTTCTCTACTATTAAATAGTTTTACTACTTTTACTGATCTCCAAATAAGATGTGAAGACTAGATCAAAATAAAGTTTTAAAAAGTTAAAATGATGATTTTGGCGTCATAGTAAAGCTTAATACTTGTAGTTTATAAATGTAGCTTCACAAAAGGGATATAACAAGTCCCATACTTTAAAATAACAAGGCAAAGTTGGCTTTCAATCTTCTATTGATGACTCATACTGGTATGTCATTGAGGTCAATTTTCAGCCAACTTTGCACATCTTTTTCATTTATGGTATATGTTTTATTCTTTTATGAACATGGCAAAATAATGTACAAGTATTCAGCTTTATAATGACACTAAAATCAGCCTCTTACTGTGAAAAGTCACTGTGCACAGCGTGATCCCAGAAAAGCAGCGTACTGGCTATAAGCAGTACTCTCCTTGTATGAGGCTTACTTTACTCACAATCTACTCACAACGACGTAACCCGGGGACTGCCTGTACTGCAACAATAGCTAATACAAATCGAGAAAATAATGAAAATTACGAATCAGATGACCCAAACTTTGTGACAGAAGTCAAGCAAACCAGGAGAATTCTGTTACAGGAAATAATCCTCCCAAAAGACCTCGAACGGCAGCAGAGAGGCAGCACATTCAGAGGCAGAATCATCCACTTCTTACACTTTGTGCTGACGAGTGCAGGCGAAGATGTACAACACAATTGACAGAAATGAGAGGCAAAATCCACAAAGAGAATTGGAACATCACTTACGACACACAACCGGGAAATCTTATTCCTTTCTCAATAAATCAGGAAATGAAATACAGGTCTGCCGGACATTCTTCGTAGGAACTCTTGGATACAGCGGCAATAGCCGTTGTCGACGTGGTGAAAAATTCTGAAGATTCTGTTGGAAGGACGAACAAAGTACAGCCTGACGTGAGGGGTCGATGCATCCCCGAAAATAGGAAAGATCATTCAATAATAATGGAAAGACGTTCGTCAGGCCTATAATGAAGATAATTCAAAGTTCTCTTGCTTCCAATGATTACAGGACAGAAAAGCCGCATCTCTGTACCTCGACTGATTGTATTCAACGAAACAATTGCCACCATGGGGGAAAAAGACATTAAAGAAGGAAAAGATTGTAAAGTACAAGATAAACATTATGCTATGGTACGGGATGAATCAACTTATTACAAAGCAAAGAGATGCACAGGATTTTCTTTTCTGAAAACCAAATTCATATATAGCATTAACTTCAAATATCTGACACCAGGCCACAGATTCATGGCTGCTGACGGCATCCACGGCCATACTGAAAAGACCTGAAACAACTGGAGGTGCTGGGCATCAATGGCAAGGAATATTTCTTTAATAACCCACCAACAAACAATCACAAATCAACTGTAGATGTCATGTTTGAGAATGAGTCATTAGATTTCAGCACAAGACCTCTTTCAAAGAATTTCAATATGTTTCGTAATTTGGCGAAAAAGACAGTTAAAATACCACGTGATCTCCCAATGACTCCCCTGGAAAACTGTCCCAGGGGAATATCTTCTACAAGGAAAAACACAATTGACAAGCTAGTTTGCAAAATGCCCCCAAAACAGAAGAGAATTCTGGGTCAACATGCCACATAACGAATCGAGCACAGATCTGCTATTGAATTATGTTGACCCAAAATCCATATGGATTTTCTTGATAAGTGGATGAATATTTTTCAATTAACAATTGCATTAAATAGATGTATTTTTCCTATCCCGAAAACAATACTTTTACCTTCTAAATTCCATACTTTTTTTGTTAATGTACATTCTGCCAAATATTTTTATAAAATAATTAAAGCAAAGGATTACAATGCATCATGTCCACATTTTAGCAGAAGTTAGTGTGATATTATTATTAATTTGGCAATTTTATGCAAGATTTGTGGAAATCTAGTGGCTTAAGAGTCGAGATGTCAGTCTACAGATATGCAAAATTACACAGCACTGACACAAGTAGGACATACTAGTAAAATTCAGTGTTAAAATATGAACATAAAAAATGAATAATTTATCAGATAGAACCAACAAAAAGTAAATATATATTAAACTTTTATATTTAAAATATATACTTAGCATATAAAATAAATATGACTCAAATCTTTATTAAATATATACTGACATCATATTTCATTAAAACGACCAGATTCTTGCAGAGAACCCATAAGGTTATCTGCCTCAACGTCACCATTTAAAACTTCTAAAATAGTCTTCCCAGTTAGTAAGTACTTTGCCCTAAGGTGATGGGATTTAGGACAGCGCACCAGCATGTGTTCGACAGATAGCTGACCACCACAGTGAGCACAAACTGGGGCACTGGTTCCCTCAAAAATATAGCTATGGGTGAAGCGGGTAAGTCCAACATGAAACCTTTTCCTTCTGAACAAAATACAGAGCTATGATAAGCATGTAATGCAAAATAATTTCCTTCCACAACAAACACATCTTAAATCGTGGAATCACCTTAATCGAACACTTTCTGAGTGTATGGGCACAGCACATTGAAACACATGAACACAGTTGCTATAACATCTATAGATACATAATTGTAATAACCATAATGGCCTCTTCGCTTCTCTAATTCTTCACACCTTCTGGATGTCCCTGACGGTGCAAAGCCTTACGTCCAAATGCAAGAATATCAAGTACAGTAATTCTGATGTCCATGGTAGGATTTCAATCGACGTCCAGAGTACAAGAACAAGGTCACATTGCCAACCTGACCTTTGGTACCATGACCTCGTTCTGATATTCTGGACGCAGTTTTGCATTCTGCTACGGACATCAGAATTACTTCACTCTTGCATTTGGATCTATATAAATGACTACAATACAGATGTGATACCAAAGGCTTATGGGTAGAACAAATTGCCCAAAATTGACCAAATTTCACAATTTTGAGGCATTTTTGACAATTCGATGGCCCCAAAATTTAATAAAACTCATTATAGAGGCATTAATTCAACAAAAAACTCAAAAATGTGAACCAACTTGACCTAACCTGAACCAGGATCCACCAATTTTCATGAATTTTGGGCATTTTTTGTCAATTTAATCTCCCATAAAATAGCACAACCTTCCATTTTGCCCAATTTAGTCACAGTGGTCACAAAATGTGACCACTATGACCAAAAGTCTATTATTGTGAGATGAGAATCCTAACTAAGTGGTCTGGTTAAACTCTCTTTTATAATTCTATACAAATGCCTGGCCCGGAGAGAATACACTTTAAAATACCAAACATTCATTTTGAATGACTCTCTCATTTCTAACATTCTACAATATTCCAAATACTATTAATTAATGAATACAAAGTAAGATTTTCATCAGCTATATAATTATGCACTGCAAATAAAATAACTAAAGTTTCAACTTATCACAAGGCTTATAAAGATATGCCAACTGGGCACTGAATTGTGAACTCAGTTCTTTCAATTATAACAATATAACAAGTGAACATCAATCACTGACTTGCAAAAGCAACTTTCCACACTCTAAAATATTCATATACAAATTGGGAATACAGAACAGCACAAAAATACCATAATAATTATTAAAAATGTACAGTACACAGCACTTGCAAAAAACAAATTACAAGGGCAATTGTACATAATACCTTATATTAGTTTCACAGACAATTTCAAACTTGAAAGTCCTGCAAGAACACCATCTCAGAGTTATACAAAAAGACCATTTCAGAGTTTAACAGGCAAATGAACAAGAGATTTTTCTATTCTAGATGGAATCTCGATGCTGGTACTCCACCAAGTGAGGTTACAGTGCACTGGGGAACATAGACACACGAGAAGTAGAGGAAACAGTGACATAATTAGACCACTAGAAAGTCTTCGCAGCTTTACCTCAGCGGTGCAACAATGTCGTACCAATCACCATCAGCACAATGCTTAATATCTGGAACAAAGAAATTGTGTAAATATACAGAGCACTCAAGATAAAATCACAAACAAAAACAGACTTAACACTGAGGAATTTAAAGATGGAGTCTGACAAATTTTTAGAGAAGGCTCTCTCAACTTTTCAAGAGACTACACCATAAAAACAACAAATAATTCAAACTTGGCCATCATCTTCCAAGGTCACACAAGGGGAAAACGATACATTCAACTAACAGGCAAGGATAACTCTATTTAGCAGTCTACTTAACAAAGGTACAGAAGTTTCAGATCACTGAGTCATGATTCTAGACAATGACAGGGCTTGGTCAAAGGACTTGGTCAAAGATTTGTTGATAAACCAGAGGTCACAATTAGAACAAGGTCATGATAAAGAATTTGAAGCAAGGAAAAATAATTGAGGGCCAAAGAGACACGCCACAGAATAGATTCCAGTCTACAGAAGTACCCAAACTGTATGCAGAAATGCAATAAACTGATTGCTGATTGGTCACTCAGACCCCATTATTCATATACTGCATAATTTTTTCAATGAAAGTTTCAAGTCTGGGCAACCACAGGTACTTTTACGGAGCTAAAAATGACCCTCCGTTCTGCCGTGCGATTTCCCACAAGTCTGTGCTTCTCCCAGCAATCTCTATTTGCCTTTTTGTTACACTTATTGCTTTCAGTTATTCCTCTTTCTGCCTTTATGTGATAATGTTTGACTGCAAGGTACAGGAAGGCTAATGCAATGTTAGTTAGTTATAAATGATTTGTTTAACCAGACCTCTGAACCCTTTTAGGGTTCTTCTCGGGCTGGAAGGATAATGAAATGGTAGTATACAGCAATGCTGAAGCATTTTCAAGGGGCATTCACTGCTCCAGTAATCCTGGAATACTGAAATACTGAACAAGCCCACCAAAGGGGCCACTGACTTGAAACTTGAGCTTACAAAGAGTATGGCGCTCATTACGAAGTGCGAGAAGATAAAGGCAAATACAGAATGAAGAGATCAAAAATAAATTAATAAATCAATAAAAATGTATTAAAATGCAAGTTCAATTGCACGACACCCTCGGGGAGCCTGTTCCACGACCTCTGGAACTGACACAATTTTAATTTGAGGCCCTGTTTGTTTGTATCTCTGGATGTTTGTAAGTAGGGTGGTGTCTGTACACGAGTACAAACGCTGACCAGAAACTATTTGCGTATTGTTACATGAACCCAGAAAAGGACTGGGGCAATGTTACCAAAGACACAGATAACAAACCAGAAAGATAATACACACGAGATCAAAAGACCATGTTAGTACAAAGTGCAGTTGCTCGCAAGATGAAAATGAGTTATGAAAATGAGCCAAAAATCTTAGTTCTTGTTAGGTTAGCACACTGAAATCTTATTCAAATTATAAATTATATGGTTTTGTAAACCTTTATATTTACTTCGACTAGAACTATTGTTTTTATAACGTAAAACAAGTTTTTCATATAAAACTAATCAATCATATTAGGCCTATTAATTATTATGTTTATGATTAACTACACTAAAACTACTGTCTTTATAATGTAAACAAGTTTTTCATATAAAATTTATCAATCACATTACGCCTATCATTGTGTCTATCAGACTGAGATAACAGGCTTAATATGCCCAATGGTTGAAAAACCCGCCATCATTTCTTGTAGGAAGGCTGAAGTCATGAGACTTTTTTGAGAAAGACTTCCACATTTCTTGAAGCTGCCAATCAAATGGAATGGAATGGAATGGAATATAAAATTTAGGCCAAAGGCCAAGGACTGGGACATACAAGGTCATTCAGTGCTTAAAGGAAAACCGAGAGCGAAGAGGTTTGAAAGGGTAACAAGAGGAACACCTTCTGCAGGAGAGAGTTCAAAGCCACCAGGCTTCTTCTTCTTCAGCAGGCAGGACCAAGATGCCCCTCAAGCCTGAAGATACTTTAATGAGGTTCTGCAGTTCCTGTGATGTCTCTGAAGAGTAATTACTGTGGGAAAATATTTGGTCGAGAAGATGGCGACTGAGGGCACAGACCTGTTGCAGTTTATTTCAGAGAAAGTGCCCATCAGTTTGGAAAAAGCAATTTTGAATACTTGGAATACTGCAAATAAAACAGCAGAAGTTGACAAAGCAACCAGTCATCTTGCAAAATGCAAGACTGGAAAAGACCTCTTTGACGGAGGTCCTCTGAATGTGTCGATATTGCAACCAGCCATCTTGCAAAATGCAAGGCTGGTGAAGACCTTAAGATCCTGGTAGGTAGACCAACAGAGGAAGGCGCTTAGCAGACAGAAAGAGTACGGCTGTATTCCTACAGTCCCTGGAGAGGATTCCTTGTTGGAATGGAATGGAATATATGAAATCTGGGCCAAAGGCCAAGTGCTGAGACCTACGATGAGGTCATTCACGGAAGAAAGGGAAACTGAGGAGAATAAAAAGGGTTGAGAAGCGTAACAGGAAGAGGAAAATCATTCGCATTTGAAGCACTATGAAACTCTTGTCAGGAGAAGGTTGAGGAAAGTAAGATGGAAGAGAGAGAGAATACGAGTGGAGGTACAGTCAAAGGAATGAATAAATAGATAAAAATATATTAAAGTACCAGGAGAATAGCATTAGGGTAGTAATGCATTGCATCTTCGCTTGAACTTTTGAAGTTCTAATTGCAGGACGTCCTCTCAGGGAGACTGTGCCACAGTCCAACAGTGCGAGGAATAAAGGACCTCTGGAACTTTGGAGAAGTTCTACAGCGAGGTACATTTACTGCATATTGGTGCTTCTGCTGTCCTGAACAGAAAATGTACCTTGTGCAAATTGCATGAGCCTTCAGAACAGAAAAAGTCAGGCTTACGACAGTGCCTTCATGAAAGTTATGGCTTCATAGGTCATGATAAACTGGAGATGCATCTGAAATAAAAGTGGCAAAGGTGAAAGAATGAAAAGAGATGTCGAGGACTGGTTATAATTATGTGGAGATTGAAAGGAAACGGAGCTTCAACAGCCTTGAGGGTAACGGCTGATAACGTTGACGAATGGCCTCCCTTGATGCAATGAGTCTTTCTATGAGTAATAAATATGCGTGACTGAAGACAAGAATATATTGGCTATAGAAAGACGATAGGAGATAATTTTGGGTGTCATAAAAATAGGACCAGGCTATTTAAAAGGGCAAGGATGCCACACGACCCTGGGAGCAGCCATCCGCTCTGTCTAATGACAAAAGAAGTGGATGCGATAAGAGAGGAAAGGAAGTAAACAGGAAAAGAAATGGAGGAAAGAGGGAGAATGTAAAGGTACGAAAATAAAGGGAGAAGGGTGAGAAAAGAGGTTTGGTTTTTGGGTAGAGGTCCCAACAGGAAAAGAAGAAGGAAGACGGACTTTTAATGACGAACCTATCAAGATATGAACAGGCAACTACTGTACCCTGTACATTACAGATTGCTCACCAAAGAGGCTGAGGACAGGAGTCGAGTCGACAGGAACCGGGACGTAGGAAACTGATCCTGAAGAGGATGTCTGGCTTTTAAGAAGAGGGTCATGATGGGGTGGGTCGTCGGGTGCGGAAGCAAGAGGGCCATTTAATTGTGACTCTGGGGGACTGGTGGGTTCCTCGTGCTTTAAAACCTGCAGAATCTGGGGTCGTGTTCAGCCTCTATTATGGTGCTCGTGGTCGAAGTAGGGTGTGGGCATGGGAGGAGACCTGAAAAATAATATAAAAATCAATAGAGGAATAATAATAATAATAATAATAATAATAATAATAATAATAATAATAATAATAATAATAATAATAATAATAACAACATATTCACAGGACATGAACACACACTAACCTAACTTGCTTTGTAAATAAAGAAAATAATAAAATAATTAAATAAATATTTAATGACAATTAAATAATTAATTAATTAAATACTGGTAACAATTAAATAACTAATTAATTATATAAGTTAAATAACTAATAACAATTAAATAACTAATTAATTAAATAATTAAATAACACCTTAAAAATGGCTGCCAGTTCCTCATTAAAGGTATAATCGACAGATTTGTAAACCTTTGTGATTAATTATTATTAATTATATTTATTTAATTAATAACAATTATTAAATTACTTAATTATTAGGGGATCAGGGGTCAATTGTGAATGTGAAAGTTCTCTGTTGAAATACAATTTATGTCAACTGACAAACAAGAGACCATCTGTTGATGGTCAAGTCATAACTGCCACTCTTATAAAGAAGGATTTAGCCACGGAAAGCTAAAGTATGACAAATGCAATGAGGTGTTGTTAGGTTCCTGCAGGCAGCACTTACACACTTCTGAATCTCGAACTGTACTGATTTAAACTCCAAATCTAGACAACATATCATGACATCATAAACACAATGCATTTGCAAGCTAATACTTTCAGCCCAATGGTTCAAGTGATTTCAATTATTCTCGGAAAGCAAATCATGTCATCATCAAATGATTCCATCCTTAAAACACACACTGGTGGTGAGAGAGCAACAAGTGGAATACAGGAAGTCCCCGGGTTACATTGTTTCGGGTTTACGTCGCCGTCTTACGTGGTTCCAAGCTTACGTCGCTTTTCAAATATATTAATGAAAAAATCAGTTCTGGGTTACAGCGGATGTTCCGAGGTTACGTCGCAATTTTACGTTGCTCCGAGTTTACAATGCTTTTCAAATATATTAATAGAAAAACCAGTTCCAGGTTGCAGCGGACGTTCCGAGGTTACGTCGCTGTCTTATGCTGCGACAGAACAGTAAAAGTACATAAATACAGCTACAATATAAAAGTCAAACTTTGGAGGTTTTTGGTTGCATACCACATCAGAATGCAAGTAAATTACTGTACAGTACACCGGAAGGATTAAATGTACGGCTTTCATCACCATAATTCTCATTTTTATACATTTTTCTTGCGACATTCTGGGTTACGTCTTTTTCCGGGTTACAGCGCGGTGTCAGAACGGAGCCACCGACATAACCTGGGGACTGCCTGTACTTAGTTCTCCTCACTGCCTAGAAATGATGGTGACGTTATGAGGTTCTGGAGAGCCTGTGACTTCTCTCATAAAAAAAGGAACCTGGAGAATTTGCTAGTTGCTGACCCCATTCAGGAACTGATATCATTTGAGCAAGGTTTTCAGTCAACTGTCCTAAACCTTCAGTGAATATCTTTTAGCAGAATAAGAAAAGATGAGAGAAAAGAGCAGAAAACTGGTCTCTTGTTTGTCAATTTTTCATAAGCTGTATTGCAACAGAGACCTTTCACACTCACAACTGATCGCTCAGCTCCTTTTCCTGCCAAGAGAAAGAAACCAGATTTGCAGCAATATGCAGTAAATGTACCTCGCTGTTGAACTTCTCCAAAGTTCCAGAGGTCCTTTATTCCTCACACCATTGGACTGTGGAACAGTCTCCCTGAGGATGTTATGCAACTGGAACTTCAGAAGTTCAAGCAAAGATGCAATACATAACTTCCCTAACACAGTTCTCCTCGTATTTTAATTACTTGGTTTTATTTATTTATTTTTGAATTTGTTAATTCATCTGTTTTTCTAATAACTGACCTCTACTTTCCATATTTCCCATTGCCTTCTGTTACTGCTTTTGAACGAACACCAAAATATTCCTTGGCAGCTTAAGAATTTCAAGTCAATGGCCCCTTTGGTGGGTGTGTTCATTTATGAATAGGGTTCTTTGTCTTCTGAATAATAACAAAATAAAAAACAAGGCAAGATGCTCCACTCAAGAATCGTCCATTTTGCACAAAAAGCAACCTGCAGTAAGAATCCACAATGACATTCTAACACCCTGTGACAGGGTGACGTATGAGAAAATTAACCACATTTCAGATCAGAGGAGAACCTCAGGTGTTAACTTGGAAAAAGCGTGAGAATTGGTCTCGCTTAAATGTCTGTAATAGCTGACCCTCTCAGTTCTAAAACGTTGTTCCCATTCTGAATGAAATTGTGCTTGATTGTTCCTCAAAGCAAGTGAACTTAGACCCAAGACTTGAAAAGATCATTATGCATAGACTATGACACAGTCCAAGGTTTAAGAGCAATGGTAATATGGGCACCAAACAGCCTGAAGCAATTAAATATGACTCCAGAGATAAGTAAGAAGTTATTTTTGGCGACAGATGTTCCCATCAATTTGTCAAAACACAACAAAAGGAACGAAAAATTAATTACAAATCAATTTTGTCACTTTGATATTCACTGACAGTGTAAATGTGTCTTGGTGCCTACAGTGCACCGTGTGAAGTGCACTGATGGCACTTCCCTACATAGGGGGATAATTCAAATGAGTTTCTCAGTGGCGTAAAATGCGAAACTATCTTTTGGAGACGGGTGAGATGGTTTAAAATAGCTTCCCTATATTCTGCTAAAGCTCACCCACATTCAACTTTGGTAGGAGACAGAACCGGCCCTGGACCTGCCACTAAAATACAGAGGCCACCCTACTCACCAACATTCAACTTACAAACACTTAGAGATACACACAGGATCGAAATTTAAAATTGTGTTCAGAGCACTCCCCTTTGCCACCTGTGATCTAAAATTCTGTTTTTTGCGCCCTTCTGTACGTACAGTACAGTACTGTCTATGTACAGTGTACGTGTTTTAGGATGAAAAAACCTACAGTAATGTATTGATTTTATAACATACCGCACTTAAATAGGCATGAAGTGCACAGCAACCAACTTACAAACAATTTAACATACAAATGGCTGTTTTGAACATAAACCATTTTCAAGTAGGGTGGTGTCTGTATCATGCTTAATGTGCAAATCTCAATTCCATTGGGAACGTGAATGTCCAAATGCATGTAAATGTGACTCGTAAACAGTGTTTCTGTCAGTATTTATGGATTATGCAGATGATGCAAGCAGTAGCCAATTACAGACACTAAGAGAGCAATCAAGAGCAGAATGTGCTGTTATGGACTTTGGGCATTCTAAAACTGTATTTGGAAAGGATAGTTCAGTAATTACAAGTACGAGACTATTTCTCAAGAGCTGGCCTTGACGTACGCTTTCACTGACAGTGTCGTGGCTCCTTCGATCAAAATTATTAACCTGCTCAGCTAAATTAGAAATATGCATGCTACCACAGAAATGAATGTTGTTAACGACAGGATTCCCCTGCTGTTGAGTAAACATTCCATGGAGAAAGCAAAAACGCTGTTTAATCTTGGAAGTGACAAGGTTAACATTTCTGGAGCTATAATTGATTTGAAGTCTCCATCTTCAGGACGTTCCTTGCTTCAGATTCCTATGTGACCAGGCCAAGAGAGTCAAGCACAGCTAATGTACTATCAATTCACTGCAACAATTGCAAAGAAAACAGCGTTAAAAGCCCCACACACAATTTGGACACCCAAAACTAAGCTAATAAAACCATTTACAGATGCTGCAATTGAAAACTCGGAACTGGAGAGGGACTTCAAACATGTATATGATCTACGTCCAGTCTGTCGCAAGTCTGAGTAAGCCGAACATTAACCTATTGTCAGTAAACGCAATGGAATGTTATACATAATTCAGGCCAGAGGCTAAGTGCTGGGTCCTACGACGAGGACATTCGGTGCTGAAAGGGGAATTGAGAGTAGAGGTCTGACAGGCGTAACAGCAATAGGATATCCTTCTGCAGTTGCTCTATGAAGCAATTTTTAGGAGA
This sequence comes from Macrobrachium rosenbergii, assembly GCA_039081455.1. NCBI lineage: Eukaryota > Metazoa > Arthropoda > Malacostraca > Decapoda > Palaemonidae > Macrobrachium > Macrobrachium rosenbergii. The sequence goes on along the minus strand of JANJGK010004171.1, from coordinate 53,288 downwards.
GGGTGGATAGCAAGCAACTCTACGCAACAAAGAACCTTATTAAGTAATGCCTACAGTGCACACTGTGAGGTGCACTGATGACAAAACCCCCTACCACAGGGGTTGTTGCCAAAGGGCTTTCAATCCTCAATTGGTGCTTTTAGTGTGCCCACAACAATTGTACAGATGATGGTTGTCAATTCAATAATGCTGAAATGCAACTGTTAGCACCTCAGCTTAATACAGTAGAGTAGATATTTTGGGGGTCTGGTCTTTCTGCTAAGTATCAAGACCCCATCTTGTACTCTGCACTTGAATAATTTCAAGATTTCTCATAGTAACAACTTCTGTTAAACTGTGGTTAAATAAAATTATCTGCTTTCATAATAACGAACTACTAAGCATTTACTATGACCAAATATAAGTGTGTTTCAAAACTATCTGATCCCACCATCCAATTTTAAGGAGCTTGTAAAAAAAATCAAAAGAAAAAAGTCCACACAACTGTCAACACTGTGCTGTTACATCCAATTGAAGAAAATATTCTTCCAAACAATTTTTACGTTTCACAGACACACTCATTTTTACCTTTAGACATAAATTCTGACTGCACATTGAACATGCAAAGGTGTAATTCAGTCAAGCAACGAAAACTGCTGAGGATGTTTGTCGCCATAGAACTTTTATGCAAGAAATCTCTAAAATTACTTGAATCTGACCCTTATTTTTTTTTTTTTAATGAATGACACAATCCAACACAGGTTCAAAACTACCTCAGAATGGGATAATGAGATTTAGCATTCCATAAAGCCTGCCACTTATCAAAGACGACAGGTTTTACAGACGCTACAAAATAATAATTAACAGGAACAGCTACAACATTAATGACCCCTAATGCCTCTGTGAACAGGGATGGTCCAGCACTTGAAACACTTACCAAATACTGACAGACATGGCTGGAGTACCTTGAACCAGGGGCAACCAATAGGGAACTGCAGTAGGGTGACTTGCCTCCTCCAGGGGGAACGAAATGGGCTGAGCCACCTGTCCCGCTGCCCCCTCGGCCATTCCGTTCGCTTAACCTGAAAGCAATGGACAAAGCATCAGCATATCACACATGAAAAAACTTCAGAAGCATTTTGAAGCATGCTATTGAAACACCTCATTTAGTTCTGAAAGGAAAACTAAGAGGAATAAAAAGGTATGAAAGGTGTAACAGGAGGTGAATCTTTTGCAGTTCCACTATGAAGCAATTGTTAGAAGACAGGGGCTGAAGCAATGCTGCAAAGAACCTTATTAAGTGATGTCTACAGTGCACCGCGTGAGGTACAGTGACGGTACTACCCACCTACGGAGCCATCCTATTGGGAACAATTAAAACCAGGGCATTATTGGCTACGTATTCATTTACGACAGAAGGAAAAAAAGGAAACGTTCAAATTTACGAGATCAAAAGAAATGAAAATGTAATAATGTTAAAATTTAGAAGTCCTTGAACAAATTTACCAAGCAAATGCAGAAATAAATGCTGTGATTTTACAGCACTTCCTTTGTACAAAATGCTGCACTGCAACTTACAAGGGTCACAAAACGGTACCCTATTTTCAAAGACCGAGTCGGCTGGCCAGGGCCGTTTCACATACAGATACAGGAAATAGTTGACATGCTTATGGCAATACTGACGGCAATTTACACATACAGTTTTAAAACTACAAATTCTCCAACGGCTTTTCTTCAATAGGGAGCTAAGCGTAAGTTTCTTGCTATAAACTGCAAAAAACCTAATAAATCCTAACCCAACCTTCCCCTCACGGCACTGGGCCGCGAATCAGCCAGGGTGGGGCTCTGCCCCCCTTAGCCGTTCTATAAAGACTTTAGATACTGTCGGCATTTTTTTCATGTATTTTAGAATAGGGTGTAACGGCCCCGGTCTGCGACCAACGCCTTCGGCGGCCCGCGGGCCGATTCCGCGCCTGCGGCCACAGCTGCGACGGAGTTGCGACCGAGTGATGGCACAGCGTCCAAGGTCAAGGTCAGGTCAGGGCACAGCCACAGCGTCCTCGGTGGCCCGACGCGACCGAGAGACCTTCGGCCAAGTTCTTTAACGGCCGATAAATCGGCTTCAAATGTAAAACTAGCCCACCCGACCCTAATCAAACCATCCTGGCCAGAGTTTGGAAGCAGGATGATGATAATGACTGAATTAGGATGAAATAATGAATTACATTATAAAAAGTAACTTTAACCGTAATTAAGGGGATACATGGCCGGCCTCTGAGGTCGGTCCAATCTTTCGCTCATTTGAGCTTAATTATAACGATAATTACGGTTATTTTCACACAGAAATGTCCCTAATGACATAATTAACTTATATTGATAAATCAATTATACAATTACTCAAGTTATTTACCGTAAATTACCTATTTTAAGACGTAAAAACCTCTTATTTACCTTTGGGGGCAGAGGGATGGCCATGAAGATGTCACAGCCCCGCTTTTATTTTTGCTTCTTTCGAAGTCTTGCGCGCGCGTAGGCGATATTTTACGCACTCCAGCGATGAAATACGCATTTTAGTTATCCTCTATTGTGATTTCATGGATTTTAACATGATAATATTGGTTAAATTACCTATTTTGACTCTGTTTTTCAACTTGATTTACAGTACAGCCCTCTCAAATGCGTTTTCGTAATGTTTTGGGAATGCTTCTTAAGTATTGGACATTTTTAATAGTTATAATGATAATATAATTAGTCTTTTAAAGATAAAATATCATATTTATAGTATTATATTTTATTTTATTAGTAAATATTACACTTTTATTGACAAAGTATAAATATTATTTCGGTTATTCTTTGAGTCACTACAGTTTTATAGACGACATGTTTAACCTATTATATGGAGGCTTTAAGCAGCTGTAATTATACAACCAAAGACTTTGCACTTTTCGTAATATTTCGGTAATGTTTCATATACAGCAAACCACCTATGATAATTATAATGGCAAAATAATCAGAATTTAAAACTTAAATTCATTCATTGTAAATATATTATCTTATTATATGAAAAAAATTACGTATTTATTGACAAATTATAAATATAAATTTGATCAGTCTTGGAATCACTACGGTCTTACAGTTTCAAGGTCAACTACATTTTCAAGGTCAACTTTGACAGCTAGCGAGAAAACCCGTTCTCATGGCTTTTAAATTGGTCTATTTTTTTTAAATTGGCCTATTTTTTAGGTTCATGTTAATGAATTATAGCTTTAACTTTAGCAATAATTAACATTAAAAATAATTAGATTTCATCTGACATCAAGACTTTTTTTTTTCTAAATTCAGGGTAAGAGGGACCCTTTGTGACCAGCCCGCCACCTATTGGTGTGATTGTATAACTAAGCTTTATAAAGCTTCCTCCATTCTTTTTCACAGCCCTTGGGACCATTATTCAGAGGTGAAGAGAAGGACCCAGAAATTTAAGGGAATCAGTTCTCCTGTGATTGCTGCCTACGTCCTCTGGTGGAAGCCATCTTACCCTCTGGAAGTTAAATCTCTGGAAGTTCAATTTCTGCTGTTTCATGGAAGCTTTGTGACAAGACTGATTTCTGCTGTGCTTTCAAGTGTTGCTGTACTGATGTCTGCTGTTTCAAGTGCTGGTTTCTGCTGCTTTCAAGTGTTGCTGTACTGACATCTACTGTTTCAAGTGGTGTTCATAGCTGACTTCTCTCTTGGCTGCTCTGTGTGAAGAATTTAAGCTTGGCTGTGCTGGTGGAATATGGCCAATGTCTGCTTGATAATGACATTTCACAAGTACAGCTGGATTGAATGAACTAATGATTTCTTTATCTAAGGCATTTATTATTGTCTTGGGGCTGGAACACTAGGAACTGCAAGGGTTTGTGGAACTCCATTGTGTAAAGCATACATTGTAATGTTGTACACCTCTCCTTGAGGTAATTAACTGGGTTTAGTTTAATTTCACATTTTCCTCTTGTCTTCAGTTGCAGTGTAGCCATTCAGTTTGAATTCTAAGATTGCTTTTATTCTGTTTTCTAGTAATGAGTTGCTGGTTCTTAAGTGTGCTCCCAAATTGGAATTTTGAAATGTTTTCTGTAATTTCTGTAGTGTTCATTTTTGTTGCTGCTAAACTTTTAGTTTAAAGAGAACTATATTTATGAACTTTATATTTTCAACCACTGATTTTCTTGGAGTTCATTTTATGCCTTAACTCAAGTATTGGGCAATCTAGAACTGTATTACATTACATGTATTATATTTGTAACAACTTTTATGTAACAATTTTATTACAATAAATAAGTTTTAAAATTACTGCTATTTTTAAGCCTTTGTTGTTTTTACCCTTTGTCTCATCCAATGAGTAAAACTGTTAAACTGAAAACCTATCTACCACAGAATTAAAGGGTCATTGATAAGATCCTGGAGTCATTACATAGTGTATGGCCCAAGTGATTAGTTTACTTCTAAACCTTTTCACAAAGGTGTAATAGAAAGGTGATAGGTAGATGGAAAGATACTTCTTTGCTGTAAGTAAACTTTACACAAAGGTGTAATAGAAAGGTGATAGGTTGATGGAAAAATACTCCTTTGCTGTAAGTAAACTTTACACAAAGGTGTAGTAGAAAGGTGATAGGTTGATGGAAATATACTTCTTTGCTGAAGTTGAATACAGAAGTCAGAATCACCTTGCTCATTGGCCCATGTATTACAGAAAGTAAAATATAAGCAGTTTTTCAAAACTAAGTTTTCACATGCATAGCTCGACCTGTTGAGTGAACCTTCAATTTCAGTTGTGTAAAACAAAGTAAAATATAAGCAGTTTTTCAAAACTAAGTTTTCACATGCATACCTCAACCTGTTGAGTGAACCTTCAATTTCAGTTGAGAGTATAGAGCTATTCTTGGAAACTTGACATTTTAGCTCTGAACACAGTATACAGCTATCCCCTGTAGCTGTAGTATGCATGAAGACTGGGTTTCTTTTCAAAGCTGACAAACTTACTATGTTAAGTTTGTGGTCAAGGTTTGTAAGTGTAAGGTGTAGATATACTTAAACCCCTGGTAAATCAACACCTTGAGCTTGTATGTTCAACTGATGAATAGAGATTTGTCTACACAAAACATGTACCAAGCCCTCAATGAATTTTCAAGGTAAAATGGTATATATACTTGATAGTTTGCTGACAAGTCATGAAACCACACAGTTACACTTTAAATAAAAGTACAAGTGGCCTCAGTTGTATTCGTCACACTTTAGTGACACACAGACATAACTTACAATGAAATTTGTCATTATCCTGGACTTAAAATGTGTCCAAGTGCTAACTGGAACTGCAGTATGTCATAACTCTTAATGAGACAATTGTCAGTAATAAAATGCTAAATTGAATTTTCCTTATTCTTTGATTTACACAATAATTATAGATAGAAACACTCATTATTACTAGACAAATAGCAAAGGTTTGACAATATATATATTAAGAACCATTATAATCAACCTGAATATTAAGATCGAAACCAGTTTTTAAAAAAGGCAAAACTGAATATGAATCAATTTTTTAGCTTTATTTTCACACAATAATTATAGATGGAGACATTCCTTATTAATACACAAATGGCAGAGGTTTGACAATATATATTAAGAACCATTATAATTAGCCTGAATATTAAGATCGAGCAACATTTGGAGACAAAGTCAAAGCTAAGTTTTCTGAACGAAGGCCACCATTCACTCCAGAAGTTTTATTATAATAGTAATAATAATAATAATAATAATGATAATAATAATGAGAGAGAGAGACTTAAACATGTTTCAAAACATCACAAACCTTTCAGCTTTACAAATGCCATTTTTGCCAGTCTTAGGCAGCCAAGCAAATCAGTTCCTGATTTCCAAATGACCTCGAAATTAGAAGCCCTAAATTCCTTATCAAAATGGGACCCCCCACATCCCCAACCCTTTTCTTGCTGCTAGCACCTACAGTATAAGGCTACTTCCTCTAAGCAAGGAGAAGGAATGAGGAAAAGTGTTGTTCAAATAGATACCAATTTAAGGGCCAAACTAGGACCACCAGAGGGTCATCTACATTCTAGAAAGGAAGTAATGTTAAATTTAGGCCATAGGTCCACAAAGGGTCAAACTATGACCAACTTAGGGGCCTCTAGGACGAAGAAACCTATTAAATTTAGGCCACAGGTCCACAAAGGGTCAAACTTGGACCACCACATGGGCCTCTAGAATAGATTAATCTATGAAATTTAGGCTACAGGGTCAAACTAGGACCAGCAAATGGCCACCAAGGAGTGTGAACAGATTCTTAACAAGACAAAGTATCTGCTTGGAGTCAATATATTTGGCCTAAACCCTCTGGCATAGTACAAAAACTAGAACAGTTCTAGATAGCAACAGAGTACTATGCCATTTCCTTCTAGAGGATCTAGCAAAGAACTACTAGAAGGATCAAAGTTCTAGAAAAGTTATCTAGCTCTATCATACAGCCCAAAAAGTCTAGTCAAGGTTTTAGAAAAGTTATCTACAATGTCTAGAAATGTCACTCTTAAAAAAAATTGATCTGAAACTTCTATAAGTCTCGAAGTTTTAGAAAAGTTATCTAGAACTTCCAGAAGTGTCAAGCTCTAGAAAAAATTTACTTGGAGCTTCTAGAAGTCTCGAAGTTTTAGAAAAGTTATCTAGAACTTTTAGGAGTGTCAGGTTCTAGAAAAAAATTCACCTGGAACTTCTAGAAGTCTTGAAGTTTTCGAAAAGTTATCTATAACTTCTAAAGTTTCAAGCTCTAGAACTAATTCACCTGGAACTTCTAGAAAAGTTATCTAGAACTTCTAGGAGTGTCAAGCTCTAAAAAATTCACCTGGAACTTCTAGAAGTTCTAGAAAAGTTATCTAGAACTTCTAGAAGTCTCAAAATAAGTTTTAGAAAATTTAACTAAAACTTCTAGAAGTCAAGCTCTAGAAAAAAATTTACCTGGAACTTCTAAAAAGTCTCGAAGTTTTAGAAAAGTTATCTAGAACTTCTAGAAGTGTCAAACTCTAAAAAATTCACCTGGAACTTCTAGAAGTCTCGAAGTTCTAGAAAAGTTATCTAGAACTTCTAGAAGTCCCAAAATAAGTTTTAGAAAAGTTAACTAAAACTTCTAGAAGTCAAGCTCTAGAAAAAATCACCCGAAACTTCTAGAAGTCTCTAAGTTTTGGAAAAGTTACCTTAAACTTCTAGAAGTCTCAAAGCTTTAGAAGTTATCCAGAACTTCTAGAAGTCTCAAAGTTTTAGAAAAAATTATCTAGAACTTCTGGAAGGTTAAGCTCTACAAAAATTATCTAGAACTTCTGGAAGTGTCAAGCTCTAGAAAAAATTCATGTGGGACTTCTCGAAGCTCTAGAAGTCATCTAAACCTTCTAGAAGTCTCAAAGTTCTAGAAAAGTAATCTAGTTGTGTCACAGGGATCAAATAACCTCAAAGAAGTCATGGCTAACAAAAAGGTGGGGCTGAAACGTATCCATTGACCACAGGTACAACACACTTCCAAAACTCAATCACTTGAGATTAATACAACCTCCATCAACAGACCAATCCATTTAAAAATCCAATCTCCTTTTGCCTCCTGAAAGCATAAGCAGGAAGACCAATCATCCTTTAACAATACTGGTTATAAGAATAACAATCATACTGGTTATAGGAAGACCAATCACCCTTTATCAATACTGGTTATAGGAAGAACCACCATTCGACAATACTGGTTACCACCTTTAGTTGCAAATCAGTGTATTGAATCACTGTTGCTACAATCAGAAATAAAAATGAGTGATTGAATATCCTGTAAGGACTATCCAGGACAAAATCAAGAGGATAAAGCAATCCTGATGACATAAGGTGTTAGGAGAGAGAGAGTCCTGGTCCCTGTGCATCCTACGGCGAGGAGTCTCATGCCCTATGGAAAAGTCAAAAGCACTGGTCCTAGTATAAACTAAATGCTGTACAAAACAGATTCCTCCATTCAGCACGGACCTGCACATCTCCAGTTAAACACTGGAAAGTGAGAATTTGATAGCTATCACTATTGCTCATCAGCTATTGACAACGCTTATGCAAGAAGGCAAAAGGGTACCAACTCGAGTGATAAGCTCCACCAGAATACAATTACTACGTGTCCTTAACAATTCAAAACCTATAATGGAAAGCAGTAAATAAACTATACATAAATATTATTATTCAGAAGCTGAAACCTATTCATAAGGAACAAGCCCACATAAGGGTCCATTGACTTGGAATTCAAGCCTCCAAAGAACATGTGTTCATTAGGAAGTAAGAGAAGGTAAAGGGAAATACAGAAAGAATAGATCAAAAGCTGCAAGCAAGGAGCATTATCCAAATGCAAGGGCAGTAAGAACAATATCAAGTTTGTTTCTGAAGCTTATCTAAACCAGCCAAGCAGGGAACCTCTTGACACAATGAAATACTATTACCATGGCTGGACAACCACAAACTCCCAATTCAAGCCACTTAATCCCAATGAAAAAGGTTCTTGTGGCTCTTGTCATCCAAACTGGAGAACACGACGCGATCCATGGTCAAACAAATGACCTGTTGGAGGAAACATATTTAAAAGGTCCATGGGTTGATGAGATGCAGTGCCCACCCAGTTCACATTCCTGGACAGTGGGGGACATGGACTGCAGAGAAGCCTAGCTTGACTGGTCTACAGGAAAGTCCTAACCATTGCTGGCTGTTGATGTCTGAGAGAACTGCAACAAGATTCTCAGGAAGAAAAGTCCTAAAGCATTTGACTCTTACAGCACTGGAAAAGGCTACAAAATAAAGGTATTATAAAATATTGGCACCTAATTTCCAAAACATGAGAAGCAGGCATTGTGGGATACACTGCTCCTCTGAGTAAAGAAAAGTTATGCTGCATACGTCACTTGCGGTGAATCATCCGCAGAATGACTAAATGTCAAGGTACAACATACAGTAGAGGTGATTTACACATCTGGCACGTAACAGAGCTATTTAGTTAGTCATTCACAGCTACAGAAGGGGATATGAGATCTTGAAATGCTGAAGCTTCAGAGGCATCAAGTTAAAGGAGAATTAAATGATGTTCCAGACTTGATCGTAGGAGGAGGATGGCGAGTGTTTTACAAAAGGTAAATGCAGTGTGTTGTGGAAGCAACATACACTGTAAAAGTGTCTCCTGAAAATGTATAATGTCAAACAGCAATACATTATCACCATTTGGCAATGCCAGCAGGTATACAACAAGGATTAACGCAAAGTCCAGATCTACTTGTGATAGCGAGAGATGTTCTTGAGGAAATATCAGTAACTTTGACAGTATTAGATCCACAGGTATGAGAACCAATAATTGTCAACAGCGATAATGACGACTGGTTAAGCGTCTGCTACAGAGGGACACGGTATTTGTAATGAATTTAAACAGCTGGCAAACATATTTCTGAGGTACATCAGTATGGACTGTACAAACAACAGAGTCCTCACCCAATGATCTACTGTTTCACAATGAATCAACGACGGGAGTCAAACCTCTGTCCCATACAACTCTGGATGCCATGAGACAGAAAAGTATCAATGTGAAAACTTGGACGTAACATCTGCATGGTTATATTAGCAAAGTCCATAGAGGATCAGATAAGGAAGAACTAGGAAGTTGTTTGGCAGAGTGGAAAATTGAAACTCTAACAGTGAATGTGTAAAAAATACAAGTGATGTACAAAAGCTAGTGAAGAGATTATACACAAAACGAGTAACAAGAACACATGAAAATGATGGAACAGAAGCAGACATCAAAAAAAAATGGGACCCTGTATCAACAAGAGATTTTAAGAGTGAAGGTTTGAAAAAAGCATGAACCACCTTGACTTACAGTGCACAAGTGTGGGGCTTGAGGAAGCGAAAAAAGCAAGTAGGACAAAATGCAGATCAAAGTGCTGAGATACGTCTAGAGTAGTCACAATAATAAACAGACCAAAACTTTGCTAGTTTGGGTATGTCCGAAGGCTCGAGAAGAATGAAGACAATACATTAGATTCACGAAAGGAGGGGCCAATGATAGGACTTTGGACTATTATAAGAAGATGCCAGATACAAGCCATTTCAACTATCCATCTAGGTTCAGCCAGCCTTGTGCTGGCAAGGGCTCTTGCTCTTCTCCAACCAGTAGCTTTGAACTCGACACACTGGGAAAAATTTATGAGTTACACCAACCTAAACATATATCAAGAGAAGTGACACCTCTACCAGTACCTGCTGCTTCTGCGATTTTTTGAGAAGCCACCATTCAAGACAGAACACAAAACACAAAACAGAATCTCATCATGAACTAAATAATCCACACGTAGTAGAAAATTGACTATCAAGAAAACAAATGTATGTAATGTACTTGCACAAGAATGAGTATCAACACAAACTTTAATCTAGAATCAAACACAATTCACTTTAAAACACAATTTCTCGTATTTACCTCTGTAGGTCTAATCCTTTGAATTCATGTAACGCATTACTTGGATAATTTAGGGCAGGACTCAAAAACGTGACCAAGAAAATCCAAAAGGAAGAGGTTTACAAGCTGTCTTAATTATTTATTACATGGGATTCAGTACATTTGGTCTACTGGAAATAACAGGCTTTTTTTTTGTATGAATAACTTAGGACAGAAAGTGAGAATAATTTGGTTAACAAAACACACACATTTATTTACAAGGCAAAAACAATGTAAAATGTAAAAAAAAACTCAGATTCACCTGTCATATAATACAATAAAACTTTCAGATATTGTAAATATTTACATAAAGTACACATCTTAACAGTATTATGTATCTTGGCTATTAATGCCTATATGAAATGTCCCTAGCACTAGAGGGACTTCAATCAACAATCTACATGAAAGAACCAAACAAAATAGAACCTCATAACATATGATGGTGGATCTTAAGACATTATCAGACAGAGTATCAAGGAAAGCACAGGGGTAACAGACTCTTTTTACAGGTGAGGGCACTAAATGATATCATATGATTTTTATATACACCATAAGGTCAGTAGATCAGCACTAAATGATATTGTGTGATTTTTAGATACAACAACATAAGGTAAGGTATATCAGCATTTAATGATATTGTATGATTTTTAGACACAACAACATAAGGTACAGTAAATCAAAAAGAATTTGCAGAAAAATTTCGAAATCCATCAAGGACCAGCACTTAGTCATTCATTTGTAAATTGCTATCACGCAGATACTATAAAAAAAAAAAAGTACCTGGGAGTTGATGTTTGAGAATGACAGTGGGAGAATACCACACACTAACAGTTGGTTTAATTTTGTCTAAATCAATTATTATCTGTTTCCCAAAACTGCATGACAGCAGTTGGCAAAAACAAGAAACAGCTGTTCAATAGATCTCCCAGATAACTGACTCCCTAAAAGGGGTACTGAACTGATAAAGATAAGCAGAGCCAACCTGGATCCAGCAGTGAAGACAGACTCTCGGTACAGACCTGGCAAAAGGATCAGAATACAGAATTTAGGCCAAAGGCCAAGCACTGGGACCTATGAGGTCATTTAGCACTGAAATGGAACCTGACAGTAAAAAGCTGTCGAAAGGTCTAACAGAAGGAAAACCTCGCAGTTGCACAATGAATCAACTGTTTGAAGTGTGTGAAAATTAAGATGGAAGAAAGAGAATATGAACAGAGGTACAGTAAAAGGAATGAAAGGCGTTGCAGCACTACCCCTCTAAAGGGTGATAAAAGGATTAGCCACTGCCTGGGTCCAATTCTACTTGAAAGCAAAACATCAGAAGAAATGGAAAAAAAATGATGTTTATTCCAGGCTCTCAAAGTGACAAGCTAAAACCCCAAACTGGACCACTTCCAGGGAGTTGATCAAGCAGTTCCAACTCACTGGTCATAAAAAAAGGGAAAACTTGGATAACAGAGCTTGCCTATTCTTGATGATCAATCAATTGCAGAGTAGACCTAGTATAACCAGCAGAAAGTATGGGAGATGAGTTAAGTGGTTTTATCCCACAGCAAAGCAATGGCTAGCAAGCAATACCTACAAATTCATTGGCAATACACCACATTAGAGGATACACTGAGAAACATAGGTGTCACCTAACCTGACAAGGTGAAAACCAGACTTGAGGTTCCCTTAAATTTCAGATTTCAAAAACAGTATAATTGCAACAAAGAGGGCCAGGACATACCTACACTCCCAAACTCTAGAGCACAGTCACAATGACTGCTGTGATTGATTACGAAATTTAGGTCTTGAAGACCAAGTGCCAGAACCCATCAGGATTATTCAGCGCCGTAACGAAGGTGAAATACATAAATCAATTATATGATTGATAATGAATAGGTGAATGATAGGGAGAAAAAAGTCCTCCCCCAGTGATATCTGGGCACATTCAAGAAATCCATTCCAGGGAGAAACTGACATAGTTGGAAGGAAGCTGGATCCACTTAACTTGCCTGAATCGCCCATACAAACTTGAAAGGAGTATGAGAACAGGATAGAAGGTAGAGTTTAGGCCAAAGGCCAAGCACTGGGATCTACGAGATCAATCATCCAGCGCTGAAACGGAAATTGACAGTAAAAACGTCTTATAGGTGTAACACGAGGAAAACCTCGCAGTTGCACTACAAATCTATTGTGAAGAGAGGGTGGAAAGTAAGATGGAAGAAAGAGAATATGAACAGAGGTATAGTAAAAGGAATGAGAGGGGTTGGAGCTAGGACCCAAAGGGACGCTGCAAAGAAATTGAATGCATCTGAGCTGGCGAGTCAGAGGTTAGCCATATGAAGACCCAGTAACTGTGGCTTCTTGAGGCACAAAGCCTACTGTCAACCTATTAATGTGCTTTCCTCTCGAAACTATACAGAGCAATCATCAGTCAAATGAGATAAGGCAAATACTGATGTAAAACTGTTACCCCTGCAGGACCTTGCCTACATACGCCGCCTACTTGGGCCTGATTTTCTCATTTTTCATTCTACAGTTGGTTATGGTGTCTAAAAAGTCACACAAATAAGGCTAGGTTAATATACTGAGCTTCTCACAGACAAAAGCAAGTACTACGCAGAGAACACATTTTACCAGAGATTAGTTGTTAAGTTTTGCGCTGCTCAAAGAAATCAGTTGTAAAGTTTTTTGCTGCTTAAAGAAATTAGTTAAGATTTTGCTGCTTGAAGAAATTAGTTGTTAAGTTTTCTGCTGCTTAAAGAAATTAGTTGTTAAGTTTTCCACTGCTTAAAGAGGTAACCTTAAAACCTCACACAAAATGACCCATTCTTGACAGTAAGTGTTCCAAAAACCATAATCATTGGCAATTTAGCAGTCATGATTATTCATATACCTTAACAGAAGACATGATGAAAAAGATACCTTCAATATGTAAAATGACAAGTTAATAAAATGTTCTCAAGAGTCCAACAGAGTGACAAATAAACTATGTGTCCTCTTCCTCTTCTTAACAGCTTAACTATTAGTCAGGGTCACTGTTTGAACTGCAATCAGACAATGAAAATATCAACTATACCAATGATGTAAATTGCACATGTTGCTTTTAAAAAAGCAAAGGTAATACAAAACTGCCAAAAAACCACTGTAACTTTACATGTAAGAATCACTTAAAAGAGAAAATAATTCTAAATATAACATTAAAAATACTTCCGGATATAAAATCATACTGTAAAAACCTACAGTCAAATATAAAAAAAAATAAAATATATCACAAAAATATATAAGACACCTTTACACTCATCTAGTACACTCATTTAACAGGACCACAAAGTCACATTGTTAGACCCTCAAAAAAACTTGCCCTGTGATAAGTTATTAAATTATTATGACCTCTATTACTATAAAGTACATAGAGCACTTAAATCTCATTGGACTGACATTTTGGTCCTGTACGCAATCACAATCGAAAGTGCCCACTTGAAAGCTCGTAGCAACTTGCAGGTGGATGATGACTCAGATGAAGAGTATGTTTTCAAGTAACCTGTAAAGAAAAAATAAGTTTAAATTCAAGGCTGTCAATTGGACATTTTCATACAAGAAAACAATGCAGTCACCTAAAATACTCGTCTTAATAACTCGTGTTCTAAACGTTCAATTTCATGTAAATTTTTATTTGAATACTAGAAGCATAGCCACAACTATCCCTGCATATAAAATAGTATTAATACATCTCTAGCAGCAGAGAACAGCTTTGAAACATCTTTATTCACAGAATACACAAACCTCTTGCCGTATTTCCACTTAATTCCCAAGAAAGGAACAGTTAGCTATTTGCTTCAGTGGAGGAGAATGGCACACAGTTTTTTTTTAAATGAGTGAGTATACTGGCCCCATTGAGAGGAGAGGGAGCCTTGATCAGCATTCTCATTTTCAGTTTGGTTTAACTGGCACGTATGATGTTTAGGGGCCGAGTGTTTCATGGTACTATGCTCCTTCACTTTCCTCCTAAAAGGGGAAAAATGAATGACACCACTTTCATCTCAGTTCAGTACAAAACCTTATACTATTTCTTATTACAGGTGAAACGTACGATTTGGGCAGAGCCCATGGGCAATAAATATTCAGTGACTTCCATACAATATCAGAAAATTTACTTCCTTGTTAGCACTGACAGAGAAACCAACATCATCTACAGGACAGGCAAATGAAAGGTGTACTGTGCCACCAAAGTGTCTGGTCATGTATTCTCAATTCTCTAAAAAAAAGCAAAATGGTAACCTCAGTGCTGTACTTTATCACCTGATTTTCTTCTCTGCAGCAGTTAGTCACCTGAGTCCTCAACATTAGACATCTGGATTGTTATTTGCAGCTTCTGTTCATCAATGAGAACCAAAATTGGTCTCAGGAATTCCAGTCTCAACTACCATTTTGACACATACCTTCACAGTCACCAAAAGCTATTGTACACATTACACAATTCTAAGCATCAAGAGTTTAAGAAACCCCTTAATGTAAAATGAAAAAACAAACTGTCACTTAAATTCATCCAAAGAAGTTAGATTATATAAACAAAGGGAAAATTCAGTTCCATGACAATCATATTCTTTTTACAAGAGCCAGTTACAGGGAGAAGAACCAAAATCTTAAAAGACTAGTCAAAACCTGCTAGGCAAAAGTAAGCGAATCCTCGTGAAAAAGTAACAGGTAAAAAAATCACAGGAAAAAGTCATAATAATCTTTCCTAAATAGTGACACCAAGGGTTTTAACCCAGTATGTATCCACCTTTGTGGTGTGTTTAGTATAAGCCCATTGGGGATTAATGTATAAACATAAACAAAAGACTGTAAATATCAAGAAGAGAATGACCCCTGTGACTTTATTACCGGCCACTATAAATTAATGTGGCTTTTTTTCCCCTAGTCAAAATTGATTTTTTTTCCCTGAGACTTTTTTCCTGACCACCAAGTAAGCAGTGGGTAAAACCTCTGTCTTCTTCCGAGTCACCTACTCCATATTTCAAGCATTTACGACTGAACTCTGCCTACACACAAAACGTACCAGTCAACAAAGATGACATGAGGGTGTCCTCTCCAGTTTGAGTTCTAACTTCCCTCTCATACATTTTCTAAGAATACCACCTGAGCAAACCTTGACAAGAACTTCAATTTATTGTTGAGGAAGGCTATAGCACACAGGTTACAGCAAACTCCCACATCTGAGAACATGGTTATGCAGTGACCAACCAACAACAGGACACCAAAAGCCAAAACTCACTGAACACGACCATCACAAATGAAAGCATGGATAATTGCACCAAATAAATTATGGTAGCGGATGCTGACCACTCCTAGCTACCCACGACACAATATACAGTATGTTACAGAAATGAACAACAGTTGTATAATGCATGCGGTGTACTGTAGTTTAGACTAGGGCATTCAACTAGCCTATACAGTCCAGCTTAAGCTAATGGATTTCCAGCAACTAACGGTTTAGAAGCTGGTAAGCTGAACTCAAAACAATTTTGATTTAGGTTAAAAATTTTGTATATAAGGCCTCAATACAAAACAAATGTCTATGCAATAGGTCATTCCTTTCAAACATCCATCTTGTGCCGCTGTGATATTTACAGTATTATGAATCACAGTACAGTTCATTAAGGGAAGAAGGTGGTTGTGTCTGTAAAAGCTGATTAAATACCAGACAAATCCAGTATCAGAAAAGAACACTAACACACATACACAGATAGCTAGGCAAACACTGACTTTTTGCATCTCAATTATGTAAACTCAGTAGTGTACGACATTTGCATTACTATAATACAGTAGGTATAACTACAAATTTCTACGCTATACAAACCACGTCAGTAGCGAATGCTACAACTCAGACGAAAATCAAAATCGAAAGGCACAGATGCCCCACAGTCAACTTTGTAAATGCATGCAGCCTATGACATGCATTGGACGACCTTGTGATCGCAGTGTCTAGCCTCTACATATGACTAAGTCAATGTTTGTATAGTATTCCACAAATATATAGCAAATTTGCTGTAAAATATCTTTAATAGGGTTAAAATTACAGCATCAATAATACATAGTATGCATACGAAGGAGATTGCTGACAGAATAGCAAGACGTGTTTGGTAAAAACAGCATTACAGTATATACTTGTTTTTGATTGTTGATTTGCTTTGATTTAATGAAGGTTTGGTCTGATGACCTGGCACTGAAACCATTACATTTTTCAGTACCATGTGTTTTTGACTGCCGATTTTGTTTACTATAAATAACCCACATTTACCATAAGCTAAAACTAAAGATAGCTTACAAAATGTACAATTATATTGTATTGTTATTTGTGAAAGACCATACTACAATGCAATTGAAGTCTTGAAGACGGGACCACTCTCTCTCCCTCTCTCTAAATAATCTAACAAAGTACCTCAGTGATTTTGATGATACTGTTCTCATGCAAATGTGTCACAAATTTTTAAAAACCATGAGCTCCTCAGACCAATGCTTGAAAACCAGGTGTCCCTGATTTCAACACCATATGCCTGAGTTTGAACCCAGACCACTAAGCTCAACACTTGAAAACCAGGAACCTCCGAAGCCAATTGCCTATACCAGTCTCTGACCATGGCACCTATCCAGGCGACGTACCTGAAGTCAACATGTTACAACCAAAGGACAAACTAGAACCACACATACGAAAGGTAAGAGCAACATATGCCAACTCCAAGAATAGCGTACGGTTAGCTCTTGAAATGGCATTCCTTTCGATGACTACAGATGCTAGTGGTGTCATTGATTTTGTGTTCATACAAAATGAGTCAGAAATCCCTGAAAACCAGGAGCTTCCAAGATCAACTGTCTATGCTACAGGTGGAACCAAAAGCAGTCTCTTTATCATGGCACATCCTCAGGCCATGTAACTCAATTCAAAAAAGGGGAGTCAATTCATCGATTACTGGGAAGACATAAAACTGCTGGGAGAGCATTTCACTCAAGGGCAATAAACAGATGAAAAGATGATTCTACTAAAAAACATAATCCTAGCAGACTCTTGCAGGGGCATGACAAGTCCCATATCTCCTCTTTCATAATGTCTGAAAAGGATTTTTCTTTTTGTCAGTGAGAGAAATTTGACACTGGACCTTAGAGCAGAAGGTGCAAAACATCCTTGGTGCCATCTAGCTTAAGCCATGCAAGATATAACACACGAACTAGAACTGTAATATAAAATTTTGACCAACTGCCAGGGGTTGGAACCTACAATGTCATTCAGCGCTGAAAATAACGTTGAGACAATTGTCAGGCGAGGGTGGAAAGTTTGATGGAAGTGAGAGAATATGGATGGAGGTACAGTCGAAGGAATGAAAGTGGTTGCAGTTAGGGACTGAAGGGGTGTTGCAAAGAACCCTAAGTTAAATACTGGTCTAATCTAATTGCCACATCTTTGCAAGCTTTGTCTGCACCCTCATTTAATACTAGAGTTGATTCACTCTTGAATTTTACTCTTACAAAAGGTAGGATCACACGCAAATCCATACTTACCCAAAAATTATAAAAATGAAGACATCCACACAGTGTGTTTGTCAGTCAATTCAAATCCCTATCCTTTTAAGGAGAATAGCCAGAAGGTTCTCTCTTATACGAAGCAAAAAATTGCACCTGGAAAAGGAGAAGGAAGTTGAGTGTCATGGTAGATGAGAAAAAAGCAGTGATACATAAAAAACTCCTCTCAATCAGTTGTGAAAGGTCTGGGCAGCTACTTCCCATACTACAGAACATTGAAAGGTATGATATAAAATGACCATGAATCTTCTGATAAACGGAAACTTATTATTTATTGAAAATTATACAGAAAAAGGGTATCAAATATGATTATTTAATAATAACTAAACTTATTGGTAATGTTGCAAAGAATATAAATAAAACATACTCATCAGAAATCACCAAAGAGGCCCATAGTCATGTAAGAAGGTCCAGGGAAAAATGATGAAAAGGTGTTGAATTATAGTGTTAACAACAAGTATAAAAAAATGTAAAAAAAGTTTTAATCATAATTACCTCTGCTGGCAAAAAGGACAGGGACTTCTCTAAAACCATCTGGAGATGACAATGTGATATATCGGTACTTAACAGGCTTATTTCTCAATTCTGAAAGGAAAAATACAATATCAAAATGAAATCCAACAAAACATATGCAATCAAAGCAGAAATACTATTGACGCCTCAAATATACAAAACTCTTAAAAGTTTCAGGTACAAACTACTGACTTTCCCCTCTGCCTGAACATTACATCAGTCATGACTAAGTGGTGAGCACAGATATGAAGACAAAGAATACTTGATATTTTTGGCAAAACCTTCCCAGGGATCCAAGCACTCATTTCACGACTGCCTAAAGAACAAAGGTGTGGGCACCAACAGGAATGGACTGAAACAGGCACCCAAGGTACTTGTGCATACCAAGTGTAAAAGTTACCCCTGCATTCATTCCAACCTTCTCCTTACATTTACTCATGACCAATAGCCACTCAGAAATTGTAATTCAATTCACAACGGTAATCTTAACTCGCATCCATTCATGCTTAGCTTTAATATGAAAGGAATGGAATATAAAATCAAAGCCTACTGCCAAGCGCTGAAACCTATGGAAAGGTCACTCAGTGCTGAACGGGAAACTGCGAGGAATAAAAAGGTCTGAGAGGTGTAACAGGAGGAGAACCTTCTGCAGTTGCACTAGGAAAAAACCGTTAGGAGAGGACTGAGGAGAAAAGAAAGATGGAAGAGAAAAAAAGTGCAATTTTCCTTTTTAAAATTAACGATGAAAATAAATTCAAGGTACGTACTGTCAAACTTCTGTCTACAAAGAGATCAACAGATATACAACTCTACAAGAATAATGCTTAAAATTTGCATGTTGATATGACCTTGGAGAGGCTGGAAAGTAAGACAAAGGAAAGAGAATATGAACAGAGGAACAGTAAAAGGAATGGAAGGGGTCGTAGCTAGGGGCTGAAGGGATTCTGAAAAGAACCTTAAGTAAGGACTACAGTGCACTGCGTGAGATGCACTGACGGCACTACCCCCCCACGGTAACTACGTTTTGGGATCTTGAAAAGGATTCTGTGTCCTCTGGGGAGACCAAGGACATCTTAAAGAAAGGACACACCTAAATTCCTACACCAGAAGGGAATCGCCAGCAACTACAGCTATACTGGCCTAATCATAACAGCCATGTAGCTTTGCAAGCTTTGTCTGACCCCCATTTATTACCATAGTTAATTCACGCAAATTTTCTAATTACAAAAGGTACAATTACACGCAAATTCATACTTACTCAAAAATGATAAAAATCCAGAAATCCACACAGTGTGTTTGTCGGTCCATTCACAAATGTCTCTTTTTTGGACTGGCCAGAAGGTTCTCTCTTGTACGAAGCAAAAAACTGCATCTGGAAAAGGAGAAGCAAGTTGAGTGTCATGTTAGATGGGAAAAAAAGTGATACATAAAAATTCCAATCAATCAGTCATGACAGGTCTGGGCAGCTACTACCTACCCACACTACAGAACATTGAAAGGTATGATATACATGACCATGAATCTTCTGATGAACGGAAACTTATTAAGATATTTTAGACGTTATTTACGTTACTTTAAATTTAATAACGGCTAAAATAACAATAAATAACGTCTACAACAGAGCGGCAACTCGGCACACTCACAGGACCCTGGCCTACAGAAGGTGGCACTCCTAAAACCCCTCCTAAACTCACTACTGACGGTGCAGGAGGATTCCCTTCCATCCCACGAACAAAAAATGGCATTAAACTATACAATAATGTCACTTAAAATTACAATAACGTCTAAAATAACAAAAAAAATGTCTAAAATAGAGTATCAACTCGCCATACTCACGTGAAAACCAGCAGGGGAATGTTCAATGTTTGTTTACATTCGGGAACTATGGGTAAGAATAGTTGACCAATCACAGCGCAGGATGACTAGTATCTGGATTCTCATTGGTTGAAAGCCATTGGTAACAAAGTCCCCTTAATGGACAGAACACAATTGTAACTATAAGCGCGGGAAGGAATTGACCAATCAGAACGCAGGCTGGAGTGGCAGTTGGATTCTTATTGGCTGAAATACGTCCTTTTCAAAGCCTACCAGACTGATAGGACACACTCCAAACACCTACGATGTCTTGACTGTTAAAAGTTTGACATTTTCAGACAAACTTTCAATTTTTTCTCATATTTAAAATCGATTTATATATAACAT
>JANJGK010004171.1:0-27500 GCA_039081455.1 Macrobrachium rosenbergii | reverse complement strand
TATCCTGATGGTAAAATGGTGGACTTCAGTATTGACAAGTGTTAACTGTAATAAGAATACAGTCAGCCCCCTGGATTCACTGGCTTATAACTGCCTATTTTGATAGTTCAAAACAACAAAAGACCCTCTAAAAATGCTTATACCTAAATATTTTAATAAGTTTTATCCCAAAAAGTGCATTCAGTCACAAAAACTATATGAAAATACAGTAATTTGTGAATACTTCTCTATGAACAATACGAGTAATGTGGCGGGCAGCTGGTATTGCCAGTTTTCGACGCTGATAAAGGTTACGGCCGCTGGAAACCAGAGCCGAAAGCATGGCAGCTTGTCGCAAGCACCGAGGAAAAGAAACAAGCTGCGGTCGCTGCCACGTCGTTCCCAGAAGGAAGCGAGATTTTCAAGGAAGTGGATATTGAAGAGTTGATAGTCGAAGATGGAATGAAAGTTTTGCTTCGACACTTGGACAAGTGGTGCAAGAAGGATGAGCTGTCAGCATCGTATGAGGCATGGACAAGGTTTGACAACTACAAAAAGGAAAAGGAACATACGACGGAGAAGTACATTTTGGAATTTATGGAGAGAAGTGCAATTCTGGAGAGGTACAAAGTATACCAAAATATATTTTACCATTTAAGCTACTGGTTAGTGCAGGGCTAGAGGTTAGAAACAAACAAATAAGTGTTGACAGCAATGTCCTTCAGTGAAACTGATAAAATGTCTGATTCCATGCAGCAAACCCTTAGGAAATCTTACGGAGGTCAAGAAGTGTTACCATTGGGTGCAGGGTCATCGGCAGAGAAACTCAGATGACATATATGGTGGTAAGGTTAGGAAATGTTGTGGGTGTGGATCAGGGTACCATCTGTCTCCAGCATGTCCCAAAATTATGTATGTAAGAAGTGTAAATGAGGAAGAGTTATATTCTGTTACTGAAAATCCTAAAATGGTGTCAGTGTTGATGACAGAATCTACTAATTTACGCTGTCCTGGACACAGCCTGCTGTTCTACAACGTGTGGTGGTGATTGGTTGAAAGCATATACACAGTCTTTGTCACGAGGAAAAAATGAGAATAAAAGACAAAGAAAATGAAACAACATTTAAGTTTGGTTACGGTAATGTGCACAAATCAATGACGAAAGCAAAATGAAACTGGACTTAGAAAATGACACTGCAGGAAATTCATGGAAAAAAGTTAAAATTGAGGGGCACTTCTTCAGGACACTACTGCCTTCCGCTAAGGGATGAGAAAGAAGCCTGGAAGAAAACAGGAGAAATAATGATGACAGTGAGAGATGATGAAAAGGAAAAGAAGATATGAAAATTGCACCAACAATCTGGTCATCCCACATCTAAGAGACCGATCCAGCTGTTGAAGGATGTTGGTGTTAAGGCCAAAATGTGCTAAATGTATGCGGAAGAAGTGTCACAAAGGAGTATAAAAAAGGGGACACAAATTTTCAGTAATGGCCTGTGTGAGCATAATCGCACAGTTATAGACAAAATGGTGACAAAAACGACGGCAGAGCAACCAGAACTGCCTTTAAAAGTGGCTTTGGCACGGGCAGTCATTGCTGAAAATTGTCTCCAAGTGGTAGGGGGTTTTAGCCCTTATCAACTCGCGTATGGGCAGAATCCTAACCCTACCCTGTACCACGAATGAGGAACTTCCTGCACTGGAGGGCACTACAACATCTCAATGCTAGAAACTCCGCAAGAAAAGCCTCTATTGCTGCTGAAACTTCTGAGAAAAAATGACGGGCATCTAAGACGTAAAGTAAGAACTATTGGTAAAGTCCTTAAGAATGGAGATAAAGTCTACTTAAAGAGGGGAGACCAAAAAGGAACGGAAAGGACCAGCAACAGTCATTGGTCAAGATGGCAAAACAGTGATATTGAAATATGGTTCACATATTGTAAGAGAACACGAAACACACATTCAGGAGATGCCTTACAGTTTTGATAAAAACACTGAAGAAGGAAGAAATGAATAGCTTGATAATCTGAGATATGAAATGGACAACAGCAAGAGGAATGAGAAAGCAGCAGTTATAAATCCAGTGGAAAATGAAAAAATGAGGAGGAAGAAGAGAACCACACCAAGGTTGAGGACGCTTCATCTGAAGATAATTTAAAAATCAAAGGTATTCCAAAGATTGGACAGAGTAAGATTCCTGCCGAAAGAGTCTGATGAATGGCAGACAGGAACTGTTCACAGCCTTGCTGGAAAATCTACAGGAAAAAATAGCAGTTGGAGGAATGTTGAACATAAAGATGGACATACAACAGCCACTGACTGGAACAGACATGTAGATAAATGGCTCCCAGTTTTAGACGATGGGAAACTGCAATGGATTGTGAAAACAAAAATGTATACGGTCTTAATGATGCTGCCAGAAAATGGTACCTCACAGGGAAGACTTTCCTGTAGAAGATGGGAGGCAATCATGTGAAAACTGACCCTGCAAATCTACTGATATTGAAAAGGAGATTTGTCTGGAATGCTCTTGATGCATGTAAACAACTTCTTGGGGGGAGGAATAAAGACATTTGAAAGTCACTGCCCAAATCAGAAATCACTTTCAGATATACCGGCCTGGATATTGTGCAGAACGAGAATGGTGTCAAACTTCATCAAAATGAGTACAGTATTGCGAATCTCTGGAATCTATAAATGTAAGTGCCGAGAGAGGATTGAATAAGGATACGGACAGCAACGATGAAGAAAAGGAGAAGTTTAGGAGCTTTAGGATGGTTATTATGTACTAATTCAAGACCTGATATTGGGACTTAGCTGTAAAATAAATAGCTCTAAAGTAAAAGATCTGATTGAGGCAAACAAGTGTCTAAGAAAAGCCTGTACCTTTGAGAGCCATACGTACTTCCCAGGACTGGGTGACTGTTTTAAGTTGACTGTGTACAGTGATGCTTAATGTCAATCTCCCCAATGGATTTAGCAGTGCTGGAGGCTTTCTGATTTTCTTAGTGGGTGAAAACGGCAATAGTTGTCCTTTAAACTGGAATCATCAAAGAAAATAAGTGTTGTAAAAAAGCATTCTTGCAGCAGAAACACCAGCAGAGAACACTTATCTGAAGGACTCATACAACTGTAAGCATCCTGACAGTCTATACTGTGTGTAGCTAAGAACTTAACCATAAATGACCTACACAAAAGCGTCAAGAATCCTTCAAAACCAAGCAACTCAAAGATCAGTCCTCGATAAACCTGGAGCCCCTCAGAGCAGCTGCCCAACACCAGAGGCGGTACTCGGACCAGTCTCTGGTCGTGGGATCTTCCCAGGCCGTGTGCATCCTCTCAGACGAGCGAGCATGAAAGGGCCGGACAGTGGACCAGTCTTCACATACGACGGGGTGATTAGTGTACCCTAAACATGGCCATAGCTGAACACTAACAAGCGCAGGAGAAAACTGTATGAAAATGCTGAAAAAGTCTCATACGACAAACTAGATCCATGTGTATTAAAAGCATTAGCAATCTAATAACTCCCTTCGATGACAATCACCTGTTACCAAGAATGATCATTTTTTTTAGGTTCAGTTTTCTACAAAACATGGAGCTTCCCCGAAACTGATAATACGTATGCTTTCACCAAATACACAGAATCCTGCAAAAACCACCACTTCCTCTGAACTCTGTAAAAGAATGTGCCATCATATGGCATGCAGATGAATAAAAACTACTTATCTACTATATTTTGGCAAAATTTAAGCTAAAAGCTGTCACAGTTGTTCCAACAGACCTAAAAACCACATTCTCCAATGAGAGGTCCAAAAATTCAAAGAAAAAGGAGCAAAATAATAATGGGACACAGTTAAAAAGAATATCCTGATTTATAAAAAAATGTTAATGAATTAATGTGATTTGATTTATTTGCAGCAGCTAGCCACCATTCACAACTCTTGTTTAATAATGGACTTCTCTCCACAGGGACATCCTGAGGAAGTCCGCCCCTTGTCCCTTGTTAAATGAATTGGCTGAAGCTTGGTGAATTGATGTCTTTGAGTATGCAAAAGTGAAAAAAAAATTGACAAAATTTAGATTGGGTAAGAGTGTGACATTCTTTGAGATAACCTGTCAATGTACAATGAGCTGGTTAAACACATACATATATACAAAGACAAGTTCTTGCTTGCTCAAGCTCAAATTGAGCAAATAGTCAAGTGATTTGATTGACTCACAAGCAGAGCTTTGGATTTGCCTTGGGTGTAATAGTTATTGTACTGACTGTATTGTGTAGGATTAAGGTTAACGAAAAAAAGTGTTTGTGCATTCATAATTGTCACATTCACTGCGTGTGTGTTCTCTGGATTGAGGGTAGGTAGGGTTCCATCCAAAAACAGCACTGTACACAGGCATTACATAGTAGCTTCCTGTTTGTAAGTAACACAATTTGTAGATAAAATTAGGTTAAGTAGCATTGTGTGACTGACTTCCCCTCAAGATTGTTTGACATATAACCACTCTCTCGTGGTACCTCCTAACAAATTCAATGCAGGTTCCCAAGAAAAAGAAACCACGACAGGCCTCGAGCCTTCCACGCACGACAAACTACCAAAGACGACCCCAAGCATAGTAGGAGCAGTTGATAGACATAAGCTAAAGACATCACCACAAATTACTGACAGTCTGAACGGCCTACAAGAATGAATAACTATGGTGCTTTTGCTCCAAAAATATATAGGAAAAACGTCCACCTTCTAGCAGCTATGTCAACAGGATTGAAGGAAGGGTCCGGTTGCTTATTTTGGACCAAGCCTCTTGCCACACTGTGCTGACAAAACCAGAAAAAACCATACTACTTATGTAATAATTACTTTTAAAACCATAGTATGACAGATGCCTGCTTATCTACAGTGCAACAAAAAACCTTGGAAAGTATGTGCTATGCCCCCAAAAACCATCACATAAAATGAAACAGAACCTTCCTAATTCGAACGGCACATTTTCCCAAGAATCTCTGACTGTTACCAACCTGAGAAGCGATATCGTAATGTATTTCTCGGGGAAAATCATTGAACTATGCAAAACAAAAATACAATCAAATACAATCAAAGGAAAGCTGCGCCTACAATGAACGATGACAATCCTACAGTCGTTTAGCCCGGCCAAAAATTCCTGTCTGCGAAAACAATCTTAGAAGACCTGCTTTCGAACAAAGCATGAAAATTGCAGTACGGTATCCCCTCGGGACGAGGTACGGCATACGTCACTGTCGAAGCTTAACCCCTCTGGGGCTATCGTCACCCATGCCTAACCCCTTACGGGTAATCCCTCAACGCGGCAAGATAACCTTTAATTAGCGTCCAATTGGAAAGTAATCTCCAGTCCAAATTACTACAACTGTATTGACAATCACACTTACCCAAAAGGTGTGAAATTTGGACGGTCCCCTGCTAACGGCCATGTGGAATAAGGTCGGGGGTAGAACTGAGGTCACTTTAACAGCTTTTCTTGACCTGATCCACCATCTGTTAGAGAAAAGGAAAACCTTAGTCATTCAAGTCATTATTGTCAAACTCTGGCAACAGTCCACAAATCTTATCATATTACAAAAACTAAATGTAAGTAAAATATTCAAGCTTTGACAAACGTGCATTGCACGGGCTCCGAACCTTTTCAAAATTAACCGTTGCAATAGTCAATACACCACATGCAATGATAACTGTGTTTCTTATAGATTTCATTTACCTTCCTCAGGCTAAAAAATTTCACACATCTAAATATGATTGTAGATTCTTACATATTCTTATTTTAACTGAAACATTCATGGCACTGAAAACATCTACTTCAACCCATTTAATGTTTTGTGCTTTGTTACACAAAAGTCTAATAAAAAATTTGTGCAGATAACAGAGCACTGCAATTTACTGCAAAGGTCACATTTCGCACAGAGAAGTGGCTGAGAGACGCAGGGTCCAGAGGCTGAGAAATTAACAGCCAAGAACTTGTGTTATGATGAAAGGAAGAAAAATTAGCTGCCCAAAATCCCATCAGGTCAAAAAGTCTTCGTCTATGACCTTTCTCTGAGTTCCCGAGCCTTCTGAAAGTCTTTGCTCTGCTTCCTCTGAGTTTCTGAGATTTCAAAAGTCTTCGTTCTACTTTCTCAGAGTTTCCGAGCCTTCTCGCAGGTCTACCACATCTGCTACTGCTCTGACTGACTGCCACTCTCATGTCTGACATCACCTGGCCCCAACTCTATTTCTGAGATCTAAAAACCATTTTCCAACCTCTGAACACCACTTGCTCAAACTATCATTACTTCACTGCTGAACGAAGACTAAGTCCATTAAGCTTAACCTTCTGACCCATGGTAGCTTCATGAACAGCCAGTTTACCCTCTAAAGTGTATTATGTCATTCACCTTGCTTCCTGAATTCACGAATTTCAAGCAAAATAATGTATACCGTTGGCTGCGTTTCATCATAACCGATCACACAGCCAAAAATTATAAATGCGACGCCCTTTAGCATCTAACGTAAACGATTATACTCTAAGTAACTGTGAAAGAACTGAATACTCTCTATCTAGCATTGAATAGCAAATCGAACCTTCTTGCATGGAAGGCAAATACTGGAGAAGGCTGGACAGACAAGCAGATGAAACGAAAGTAAAAGGCATAAACTACGTCGCTAGGGACAAACGGTTGCTGCAGAGAACTTCTGCCTAATCTGCGTTGCACCTGCAAAGTACACAGTAACCAGTACCCTATACAGGGGATTCATCTTGTAGTGTCATTTTTCTTTCTCGCTCTCATGAGTTTCTAGAGATAGCATCTAATACTAAACTCTGTCTCCTTTAAATAATCTACCCCTGCCCTAAAGGTGTCCTGTGGATGTCATGAACTTGAGAGTGAATATTTGATCAGTACTGAAGGCCTTTCACTTTCTACAGTTCCCCAGCCCCAAACCAAAGCATTTCCAGACATGACAAACATGCCTCTATACAGTTTACAGACGTCATTTTCAAAAATACTCTTTTATCACAATTTTGGGAGAAATGATATGAAAAGGAACTAAGATGATCTTGCAACAATGTACGCAACTTCAACCTAATAACTTTAAATCCAAAAGGAAAAATATATACTCGGATGAAATGAATGTGGTGTTCTCTGTCCCCATTCCAAAGAATATAGATTTTCATAATAAAATTGATTATCTGTAAAATAAATTCTATTATCTGGATAATACAGATACAGCCATCTTTAGCAGTGGACAAGATTCATCCCAAATAACAAAGGCCTTATTGGACTGCCTTCTTTACGGCTATCAAAAGGTAGTTGAATAACGAGGCCACAAAGTCACACTTCTGCTTTTACACAAGACGCAACAATTGAAGAAACATCACGTTAATGAAGTTGGAAAACCAAATGATGATTGAAGGGCCCAAAACTTTATAAGGAATTACTGTACTTGTGGTGTTAAATGGTCGACGTCACGTCTTCGTTACTGACTACAGCGAAAGCCCAAAGTTACGTTAACGGTCAATGACAATTAGGTATTGAGGGGGTGGGGGGGATTAGAACTGAATTGAACTGAATACAGAAGTCATGCCAAATGCCAAACACTGGGACTAATGAGGTCATTCAGCGCTGCAACGGAAACTGACAGTAAAAGTCTGTAAGAAAAATGGATTTTCTTGCATTTTATACATAAAATAAAAAATTAATCAAAATTTCTATGAATTGTGATAAATCCAAAGAAATATGAATTTTCTTATATTTTATAGAAGAGGTTTATTAAAAATATATAGGAATAGTGAATAGGCTGGCCTGACCTATGCTAGATGGAGGCTCACCCAAAAATCCTAACCTAATCCTGGCCAGCCTATAAAAAATTAATCAAAATTGCTATGAATTGTGACAAATCCAAAGAAATATGAATTTTTTTCCATTTTATAGAAGAGGTTTATTAAAAATATATAGGAATAGTGAATAGGTTGGCCTGACCTATGCTAGATGGAGGCTCACCCAAAAATCCTAACCTAACCCTGACTAGTCTATAAAACACGGCGAAGGGACATTCCATTTGGTCGACAACAAACAGATGCACCGCCAGTATCAGCAGCCCTAAAAGTGTAGAAAAAAACCAGTTGCCAAGGTAAAAACAGGCGTGGAGCTAGTACTTAGAATTACCGTGTTCACACACCCCCGGGGCCAGTACTAAACACGGCGAAGGGACATTCCATTTGGCCGACAACAAACAGATGCACTGCCAGTATCAGAAGCCCTAAAAGTGTAGACAAAAACCAGTTGCCAAGGTAAAAACAGGCGTGGAGCTAGTACTTAGAATTACCCTGTGTCACCCACCCCAAAAAAACCCGAATTCCCACAGTCCCCCTTTACTGTTGAGCAGAGTTAAGGGGCAAATCACAGTTGGCCGACAATAAGCAAACTCACCTCCATTACCAGCAGCCCTAAAAGTGTAGAAGAAAACAGCTAGTACTTAAAAAACAGCTAGTACTTAAAATTACTGGTTACAAGTTCGCCGTAATTAGGTATAAAGGCAGATTGGGGGACCCTATTGTCTGACCTTGTGACTCCTATTTTGAAGAGCTTTTTATCATTTGGGCCGCTCAGGCGACCGTATTCACTCATTAAATTTAATTACAGCAACGTAATTAACAACTTGGATTGTAATTAAAACTTAAAACTGATTCCTTACCTATTAATTACACTCAAATACGACATTAATTACACTCAAATATAACACTAGCGAGCCCACGTGGTGGAAGGTTACGACCGTTAGTAGTAGTGTGCGAGATTTGCCTCTGTAAAGGCTCACCCCTTTTCCTCGTTTTATTCCTCCTTTGCTCGTGTTTGTTACGTTTGTTGCGTTTGTTTTCGGTTTTAAGTGTGTTTTTGCCTGCGTTTGTTTACGATTATTGTGCCTGTGTTCGTTTTCAAGTGATTTCGTTTACGTTTGTCCGTGTTTTATTGGAAATCGAAGTCAGAGTTGGCTGCACTTTCCCAATTCTCCAGAATCAAGTGTTTTGGATCAAGTTTGTTCAGTTTTACACCCTGAACAATTACTCTCTCTCTCTCTCTCTCTCTCTCTCTCTCTCTCTCTCTAAGGGTTGATTTTCAGGCATTTGAAGGCTTAGGTGTTTGTGCTGTGGGGTATGGGTACCCCCCCCGGGGCCTCTGGGGGTGGGGGTGGGGTGGCAGGAGGCTTGCATGAGCAGCTGCCTTTTGTTCGTAATACTTATATAGCTCTGACTTCGTCTCTCGATGTTGTCCCATAGATGTAAGCCAAGGTAATCCTTACTCTAATAATATTCATATTCAATTTAAGTAATTTAGTTACTTTTAATCACAAATATTGCAATGATAGTTACGATGACACAACTAAAGCATAAGTCAGGATCAAAGATGTACGTACGAACGCAGTGGATCTAAAAATAACTTTACTGACTGCCTGGCTGACGCCAGACAACACACACACACACATACACACACTCACACTCTCTCTCTCTCTCTCTCTCTCTCTCTCTCTCTCTCTCTCTCTCTCTCTCTCTCCAAGAGAACATTTATACCAGATCTCCTTTGCAATGGTTGAAATACGAGAAATATGAACCAATGAACTGTCATTAGGTCTAGCTTGAACTCTGCTCAATGTCACATTGTGTTTCCTAAAGCTTTGATAAGGCGCCAAAAAATTTCATTTCCATTTTTCCTATTAAAGTTAAATTAAATAATTACATGATTTCAAATGTGGAAGATGAGAAATGTGTATTTATATTGATAAAGCTTGAAAAAGCTAATCAATTTACTCATGAATTTTTGCCTATAAAAATGAGATTTAATCTTTAGCCTAAATTTTAATGGTTCTTGATGTATTCAGTCAAACCTTCGCCATATGTCTATGAATTTCTCCACCTATATCCTGTGTAAAAAGAATCTAAAATCACAATACTTATTTAGCATTTAATAACTTACTCTTCATATATGACTTGAAACTTACATCATACTGCAGTTCCAATTAACATTCAGGATATGAAACTCATTTCAAGTCATGACTCACTTTATAAAGACGTGACAACTACAGCTGAGGCCACTTATTGTACTTGTAAAAATGTAATGCAGACACATTTATACCATGAACTTTAAAATTCCTTGGAAGGTGCAAGTGGTACAAGTTTTGTAAACCAATCTGTATTCATTGTCAGTTGAACATTCAAACTCAGGTATGGTAATATAGGGGTGTGAGGAACAACTTTCCTACCCCTTGTACTTACAAACCTTAACCACAAATAATTAACTTGTTAAATTTGTCAGCTTTCAAAGGAAATCCTTGCTTCATACATACTACAGCTACAGGGCATAGCTGTATACTGTCTTAATAGCTAAAATTTGATTTTAAGAAAAGCTCTATACACAAACAGGGCATAGCTGTATACTGTCTTAATAGCTAAAATTTGATTTTAAGAAAAGCTCTATACACAACCAAAGTTAAGTTATTTCACTCATGTTGAGCAATGCATGTGAATACCAAGTTAAGGAATTTCTTGAAAGATTAAGCCATTTTCTTGTAGTAAAAGGTTTCTTGAAAGATTAAGCTAACTTCTTTCAGTACTTGTTAGACAATGAGCAAGGTGTTCAGGCTTTTCTGCACCTTATATAAAAGGTATTTTTCCATCAATTTCTTGCAAGATTTAGCTAATTATTTTCTGTACATTTAAGACAGAGCAAAGTGATTCAGAGCAAGGTGATTCAGGCTTTTCTGTACCTTATATAAAAGGTATTTTTCCATCAATCTATCACCTTTCTATTACACCTTTGAGAATCTTTACAAGTAAACTAGTCTCTTAGGACATTCACAAAATACAGTCCTCACTCCAAGATCTCATCAATGACCCTTTAACCCTGTGGTAGATTTGCTTTAACATGGTTTACTCATTGGATGAGAAGGGTAAAAATATTAAAAAAATTCACTTATTGAAATAGTTTTATTACAAGTACAATACAATGCAAAACAGTTTGATAGTGCAATACTTCAGTTTGCATAAAAGGAACTCTGAATATAATAAACAGTTCATAAATTATCTAAAAGTGAAGTTAAACAGCAACTATAAAACCAATTAACAAAATAAACTTTAAAACCTTTCACTTTGAACACTTGAAGAGCCAGTAACTCATCACTAGTAAGATACAAAATCGAAGAATTAAAGTACCTTTCAGATAGGTCATACATTTAACCCACTTAAAATTACAATATACAAGGTTGAAAGAAGTTAAAAATAGTTTGGTAACACTTCAGTAACAAAAAACTATGAAAATATAGAGGTAATAAAAATAAAGATTCTTAGGTTGTACACTTGGCAACAAGTGATTGAGATTCATAAAAATATAACAGCTAATTCCAAGTGTAAGATTGTCATTTAAATATAACCACTGAGGTAATTACAAAGTTCTTTGGATAAAGATATTTAAAAAGTGAATGTATAAGAAATAATTACAAAGATCATTAAAGATTCAGTTTTGCTATACACTAAAAAGGCAACAGATTCACAAGTAAAAGTTCCCTTCAATAATTGCATTATGGAAAACCAAAAGATTGCTATTGAGAGAAAGGGGAAAACTTCAAGTCAAAAAGGAAAATGAGGGAATTAAATATGAAATATTTAGGATCCAGTTATAAAACTTAAAGTTACCATGAGACTGGGCACTTGCTGGACACTTATCTAACTTTCCCCACTCCCAAAAACACTTTTCTAACTTTCCCCACTTCCAGAAACTGGAAAACTTGGAAAGTGCAGAACTTCCTATAAGTACAAACTAAATCGAACACTGAACGGCTACACAGCAACAAAGCAAAGGGGAATTATGAAAATATTAGATTAAACCAAGTTAATTACCTCTAGGAAAGTTAAGCATAGTAAACTATATGCTTTATACAAAGCAGTTCCACAAACCCTTGTAATTCCTCAAGTATGGAAGCCCAAAGGCAAAACTTAAGCTCCTTAAGGAAATTGTTGATTCAGTCCACCAGCATTACTGTAGTAATATCAAGCAGTCATTGTCCATATTCTACCAGCACAGGCAAGCTTGAATTCTTCACAAACAGCAGCCAAGAAGAATCAGCCATCACCACTTGAAACAGCACAAACACCTGCAAGGCACAGCAGACACCAGTCTTGTCACAAAACTTCCATAAAACAGCAGAAATTGAACTTCCAAGAGCTTTAACTTCCAGAGGGTAAGATGGCTTCTAACCAGAGGACCCAGGCAGCAATCACAGGAGAACTGATTTCCTTAAATTTGTGGGTCCTTCTCTTCACCTCTGAACAATGGTCCCAAGGGCTGTGAAAAAGAACAAAGTAAGCTTTATAAAGCTGAGTTCCATCATCACACCACTAGGTGGTGGGCTAGTCACAAAGGCCCCTCTTACCCTGAAATTAGGAAAAAAAAGTCTTGATGTCAGATTAAATCTAATTAATTTTAATGTTAATTATTGCTCACGTTAAAGTTAAAGTTAATTCAGTGGGTTACATCCCATCCATGGGTCAGTCATGAAATATATGAATATATATACTTTATAATTTAAATTTTCCCATAAAAAACAATTACCATTTATTTGCTGCCAAATATACCTTTGCATTAATTTTACAATTATCTTAAGAAGCCATTAAGAATATGTGTTTAAATACAAATATGCATTTTAATAAGACCAATTTAAAAGCCATCGATCGATTCCCAGCTGTCAAAATTGACCTTGAAAATGTAGTTGACCTTGAAAATATAGAAGGGTGTCATTAGAGCACCCATTGTTGCAATCCTGGAAGATCGTAGTGATTCAAAGACTGATCAAATTTATATTTATAATTTGTCAGTAAATATGTAATTTATTTCATAAAATTTAATAAAATTCTTATAATAAATGAATTTAAGCTTTCAAGACTGATTATATCGCCATTATAATGATTATAAATGGTTTGATTTATAGGAAACATTATCGAAATGTTACGAAAAATGCAAAATCTTGGGTGTCTGTTAAGAGTTGGCTTTGCCTCTATATAATAGGTTGAATAATTATGTCTTCTACAAGAGTGTAGTACCTCAAAGATTCGTCGAAATAACATTTATAATTTGTCAATTAATACGTAGTTATTATTCGTATAATAAAATAAAAAGTATAGATATTATATTTTTTCTTTAAAATCCTAATTATCATCATCATTATCATTATTAACAATGTCAGATATGTAAGAAGCATTACCAAAATATTACGAAAACGTATTTGAGAGGGCTGTACAGTAAATCAAGTTAAAAACAGTAAAAAATAGGCAATTTAACGAATATTATCATGTTAAAATCCACGAAATTACATTCCATGAAACTAAAATGTGTATTTTATCGTTGGAGCGCGTCAAAGCTCGCTTACGCGCGCGCACAGCCTCAAAATAAGGAAGATTACACATGGGGGGCTGGTGTTGTGACGTCATCGTCATCATGCCAAGTCCGATGGCCGTGTAAACAATCGCCTTATTTCAACTGAAACCGGGTAATATAATTAAATATTTCACGTGGAATTGCCTCTCAGGGGTTCATTACGTAATTAGGGACGTTCCTGTATGAAAATATCCTGAATTATGTGTTGAATTGAGCTTAAATCGGAAGTTTTTATGAGAGAAGTCTTGACATTATTCAATTCCAAGATGGCGTCTTGTTGCTCAGCAGGAGGAAGACCCGACCCCCGAAATATCTACTGCGTTGAGTTGCTAGCAATTGCATTATCAGCATTGCTGAACTGATTTTTCAGGGCACACGAAAAGCACCGACTGAGGATTGAAAGCCCCCTTTGGCAACAGCCCCTGTGGCAGGGGGTTGTGTCGTCAGTGCGCCTCAAAGTCTGCACTGTAGGCGTTACTTAATAAGGTTCTTCAGCGCCAACCCCTTCCATTCCTTTGGCTGTCTCCTCCTCCTCCTCCTCCTCCTCCTCCATTCCTATTTGTTGCTGTCAGACGAGTCGTTTTTGAGTTACTAGCCTATACACCCCTACTACATCCAACAAGGTTGGGGACCCCTTGGGAATTGGGGGTGGGGGGGGGCGGGTTTTGGGTGGGGGTAAATCACCATCGACACAAAACAGCATTTGAAGTAATGAATAAAATGAGGTAAAGTCAGGCCAGTGTGACGTAGCCTAACATCCCTTAACCGCAAGGGGGTGGCAGAACGGCGCTTCGCGCCTCGGCCACACTCGTAAAGATTCCTGACAGGCTCGTATGTACAGGCAAGAGGTAATGTTGCGCCTGTCAGGCCTCTCTGCTCTCGATTCCCCTTTCGGCACCGAATGTCCTCGTCGTGGGACCCAGCGCTTTGGCCTCTGGCCTAAATTGTGCTTAACATTGCATTGCATTGCAATGTTCGGCTCACTCAGACTTGCGGCAGACTGGACGTAGATCATATATATCTTTGATGTCCCTCTCCAGTTCCGAGCTTTCAATTGCAGAGTCTTTAAATGGTTTAATTAGCTTGGTTTTGGGTGTCCAAATTGTGTGTGGGGCTTTTCATTGCAATTGTTGCAGTGAATTGCTAGCACAGCAGCTATACCTAACTCTTGGCCTGGTCATGTAGGAATCTGAAGCAAGTAACATCCTGTAGATGGAGATTTCAAATCTATTATATAGCTCCAGAAATTGCAACCTGGTCGCTTGCAAGATTATTCAGCGTTTTTGCTTTCCTTTTTGCAATGGTTGCATGCATTTAGCCGTGCAGATTAATAATTCTGATCGAGGGAGATACGACGCTGTCGGCGAAGGCGTACGTCAAGGCCAGCTCTCTAAAATAGCCTCGCGCTTGTAATGACTGAGGTCACCTTAGTTGAGGCACTCCATTGCAAGCGCAGTTTTAGAATGTCCGGTCCAGAACAGCACTTTCTTTTCTCGATTGCTTTCTTAGTGTCTGGAATTGCTTGATTGCTTTCTTAGTGTCCATAATTGCTTTTTGCGTCATCTCCTGCATCCTTCTTCTATGGTATTTACGTTAGTTTGGTATAATTCTTTTTATAATAGGTTTCCTTCCCAATCCCTTCTTGAACATATGGCTCCCGTAATGACTTGGGCATGTGTGGAATCATTCCATAACAGTAACATGACAGTCCGGTCTCTCTCCGTGCAATTTCCCCCAGCCAAGACCCTGCGTTCCCACAGGGTCCCCAGCCACGTTGGATAGAAACGTGAGGTTAATAACAATTGACCAAAAAAAAATTCCACCAACTCCTTCAGCAATGCTAAAAGTGCATGAAAAATCAATTTCCGAGGCAAGAATGCGTGCGGAGGTGCCCTGTAGATCGACCTTTAATCCTAACCTAATCTTACCTTATCTAGGACGCTTTGCCTTTGGTGCGCTTTTGATTAAGCAGTGTATTGCTGATTAACAAAGACGCAGGAGGAGTCCTAATTGACGAAAAGACTCGAGGTATGGGGTTCTGAAATGCCGATTGTGAGAAAGGAATGTGTGCTTGAATTCACAGGGGAAATCAGACCTCGTTGCACAGTGGCTGCAACACACCCGAGCGTGTGTAAGAATATTTTAGATTGCAGAGTTGAAAAGAGCAGTGGTTTGTGTACAGTTCTCATTAACATAGGTTTAAATGAGGTGTTTGAATAACATTCGTCAAAATGTTTCCGAAGCTTTTCCATGTGTGTGATGCTGACGCCTCGTCCATTGCTTTCAGGTTAAGCGAACGGAATGGCCCAGGGGGCAGCAGGACAGGTGGCTCAGCCCATTTCGTTTCCCCTGGAGGAGGCACGTCACCCCACTGCTGTTTCCCCGTTGATTGCCCCTGGGACTTTGTGATGTGAGTCTTGAAGGTACTCTCATGCGTCACGCTGTCTTCCCATTCGTCACTGTCTTCTTTGTTCACAAAGTAAGTCAGGTTGGCTTGTGTTCACGTCTCGTAAATTTGGTCAGTGTTGGTCCAGAGGAAATGAGTAGTTCTGTTATTATTATTATTATTATTATTGTTATTATTATTATTATTATTCCTCTATTGAATTTTTATACTTTTTTCAGATCTCCTCCCATCCCCATACCCGTTTTCGGCCTTCACTACCACAATGGAGGCTGAACGCAACCTCAGATTTGGCAGAGTTTCAAGCACAAGGAACCACCAATCGACTACTGTCCTCTGCCTCTTGGGTAAGCGATCTTTTTCTGTTCATTTCCTTTCCTCTCTTATCTCATCCACTTTTTTGGTCATTGGACAGAGCGGATGGCTGTTCCCAGGGTCATGTGGTGTCCTTGCCCTTTTAAATAGCCTGGTCCTATTTTTTTGACACCCACAATTATCTCCTATTGTCTTTCTATCACCAATATATTCTTGTCTTCAGTCATGCATATTTGTTACTTATAGAAAGACTCGTTGCATCAAGGGAGGCCATTCTTTAACATTATCAGTCATTACCCTCAAGGCTGTAGACGTTGCAACATTTCCTTTCAATCTCCACATAATTATACAAAAGTCCTGGACACCTTTTCATTCTTTCATCTTTGCCACTTTTATTTCAGATGCATCTCCAGTTTATCATGACCTATGAAGCCATAACTTTCATGAAGGCACTGTGGTAAGCTGACTTGTTCTGTTCTGAAGGCTCATGCAATTTGCACTAGGTACATTTTCTGTTCAGGACAGCAGAAGCACCAACATGCAGTAAATGTACCTCGCTGTAGAACTTCTCCAAAGTTCCTGAGGTCCTTTATTCCTCACACTCTTGGACTGTGGAACAGTCTCCCTGACGATGTCCTGCAATTAGAACTTCAAAAGTTCAAGGGAAGATGCAATGCATTGCTACCCTAATACTATTCTCTTGGTATTTTAGTACATTTTTATCTATTTATTAATTTATTTTTTCTTTTTAAGAAGTGAGATCCCTTCTCTCTGTATTTCCCTTTACTTCCTCTTACTTCTTCCCAATGAGCGCCTTCATATTCTTTGGAAACTTGAATTTCAAGTCAGTGGACCCTTTGGTGGGCTTGTTCCATATGAATAGGGTTCTTCATCTTCTGAATAATAATAATAATAATAATAATAATAATAATAATAATGATCTAACATGTAGTGGTCCACATGGCATGAAATCTCAGCCCTTGCGAGGTGGACATAATGATGTTGCGTAGAAAGTTGGCCTTCATAGTTGGTGAAATACATTCAGTGTATTGAATATTAATTTTCCCTGTAGAATTTGCTAATAGTTTTATATAATATCCGTATTTCTTATTGGTGATAGAGTGTGTCTTTTTTTAGTATGGCCTTGGAGGTTAGTCAGAAGTCAGGGAGAAAGATGCAACATGAGTCAAGTGTTTTTCTGTACAAAGATGGTTGTTAGTAGAGGCATTCTCATTCAGCCGATTTGATATATTCCATTTTTTCAGGTCCTTTACAATAAGAAAATGTTAAAAGAAGATGCAGTCGTCAATCACCTTCTGGACTCCACGTCAGACATGGAATCATTTTGTGTAAGTGCCATTGTAGGGGCTTTTTATAGTACACAATTGGGGCAGTATGATGGGAACAGTTTTGGAGGTTATTAAATGAAACTCTGACTTTCCTTAACCTAATTTATTTCCTTAATATTACAGTGGCCTGAAGACCTTCAAACAGAACCTTATCCTAACTTAGCCAATATCTAACTTAGCTTAACTTAATATTATAGTTCATCAGAACTTATCCTGTATTCCACCTTAATACTACAAAAATCAGCAAAATACTTCAACTATAACAAAAACATATTGGGCTCAAAACCACAAAATAAACTCAATAATTCACTTAAACTCTGCAGAATTACATGAATGCACTAGCTTCATGAAAAGAAGCACATGACCACTGCAAACAGAGCCCAGATTACAGTAGATGGTTCATAATCAAACCAACCGCAATCATACAAACGTCTTTCATCATACAAACCCAAACTTAGCCTACCACACTACCACTATTCCTAATTCTGACACCATTGTTAGATAGGTGGTGGACCTATTCCCAAAAAACAAAGGCTCCAAATGGGGCTGGAATGTCATAAACTGGAACCCATCAAGTCTTGTAGATATGAGGCCTACAGTATAGCTTTGTCTAATTCCAGTCGATGATAGCAACTTGCTCATACATTGGCTTATCGGTTTTTGTGTAGGCTGTCAGTTCTTTTCAGAAATATTACCTGCCATTTAAAACTTGTTCATTTATCACTTCTGCTAATTTTAAGAGAGTTAATGGCCTCCTGTTTGACTGGTGGTATTTCAGGATTCTTTTTTGGTGTAACTGGAAAGATGAAGGTCTCTTAGAAAGGTTTTGGGAGATGGGGTGGTCTGCTGTTACAGTGGTCTAGTACATTGTAGACAAACATTATCACATGTATATAGAAAGAGCTTCTAAATTGTGTTGAGGCAATGTGTTGTCAGTTTCCAGTACCAGAATTCTCTTGTTCATTTGCTGTTGAATTCTGGAAGGTCTTGATTTCTGTGTCATTGTTCCAATACAGTGCTTTAAAGTTTAAAAGTCTTTGATATTACTGAAAAGCATCACCAACCATTGCCCTTGTATTTTTAAGATTGTTTCTGTATGTACTGTATTCGTTACATTATTTCTTTGTAATTATTATTATTGAGATATACTTTTCTGTGTTCCCAAGTCACCGATCTGTTAGGCATGTTCCATACAAGTGGTCACGTAATTTGAATGATGATAATGGTAATCATTGTTTACAAAACAAATTTCTAAGGTGGCATATGTTTTCTAGTCTTTTATTTACCACAAATTTTGGTTTGAAATAAGTGAAAAATGCAATTTTACATTGACATACCTTGTACCTTATATGGTACTCTTTCATTATCATTTCCTAATGAGATACGGTATGTTGAAATGGTCTTAAGTAGAGGGGAAAGTTAGAATGTCTTTGCATATCTGTGTTGTTGCTTAAACATATCTTATTTTGTATTTGTTTGTTCATCTGCCTCTATTTAGTTTGAATAAATTGTCAGTTAGTTCCTTTTGTTAAATTTGTTAAACATTTGTTAGATTTCATATCACCTTTGGCTCCTCCTGGAAGTAGGTCAAATGCTGTTGCCTCATTACTTTTGTCAATATTTTTTTACTGTTTTTCACTCTCTTCTATAAATAGACACTCATGTATGGTCCCCCAAGAAATGTTTGAATGTTGATAATAAGTTTGGGAAGGGTTCTTGTGGTGGTTGTATGTGTTGGTGTCTACAGAATGTTGTTGACGGATTTTTGACAGCTATTAACATTCTTGCCTATCTTTCATTCAAGGTGTTTATTATTTAAACAGCATTTAGATTGCAAAATTCTTATCATTAGTTGTATTTGAGTTGTGATTTGTCACGGCCATGTGTTGAAACTGAGTTGGAATCTGCACTTTCCATTCCATTCCAACAAGGAGTCCTCTCCAGGGACTGTAGGAATACAGCTGTACTCCTTCTGTTTGCTAAATGTCCTTCCTCTGTTGGTCTACCTACCAGGATCTTAAGGTCTTCACCAGTCTTGCATTTGGAAGATGGCTGGTTGCAATATCGACACGTTCAGAGGGCCTCCGTCAAAGAGGTCTTCGCCAGTCTTGCATTTTGCAAGATAACTGGTTGCTTTGCAAACTTCTGCTGTTTTATTTGCAACATTCCAAGTATTCACAGTTGTTTTTTCCAAACTCACAGGCACTTTCTCTAAAATAAACTGCAACGGGTCTGTGCTCCCAGTCACCATCTTCTCGACCAAATATTTTCCCACAGTAATTACTTTTCAGAGACATCACAGGAACTGCAGAACCTCATTAAAGCATCTTTAGGCCTCAGAAGTCAGTTTGAGTCTACCTTGAGGAACATATTGGTCCTGCCTGCTGAAGAAGAAGCCTGGTGGCTTTGCCCGTGTACCTTGTCTCCGTAGGGGGTTCTTTGCGGTGTCCCTTCCATGCCCCCTTAGCTGCTACAACCCCTTCCATTCCCTGGACTGTACCTCCGTTCACATCCTCTCTCATCAATCTTACTTTCCTCAACTCTCTCCTGCAGAAGGTGTCCCTCTTGTTACACCTTTCAAACCTTTTCACTCTCAGCTTTCCTTTAAGCACTGAATGACCTTGTATGTCCCAGTGCTTGGCCTTTGGCCTAAATTTTACAGTCCACTCCATTCCATTCCAGCTTCAAGAAGGCACAAGTCTTACTGGTCCACACATACAAATGTGGAAGTATTTCTCCAAGAAGTCACATGACTTCAGCCTTCCTTCAAGAAAAGATGGCGGGTTTTTCAACCACTGGGCATATTAAGCCTGTCATCTCAGTCTGATAGACACAATGATAGGTGTAATATGATTGATTGGTTTACATGAAAAACTTGTTTTATGTTATTTAAAAACATTAGTTTTAGTCAAAGTAAATATAAGGGTTTCCAAAGCCATATAATTTATGATTTTAATAAGATTTCAGTGTGCTAACCCAATGAGAACTTTTTGGCTAAATCATTTTCATAACTCATTTTCATCTTGCAAAGGAAACTGCAATTTGTACTGACATGGTCTGTTGATTCCATATATATTATCTTTCTGGTTTGTTATCCATGTCTTTGGTAACATTGCCCCAGCCCTTTCCCGGGTTCGTGTAACGATACGCAAATACTTGGTTTCTGGTTAGTGTTTGTACTTGGGTACGGACGCCATCCTACTTACAAACATTCAGAGACACAAACAAACAGGATCTCCAATTAAAATTGTGTTCAGAGCACTCCCCTTTGCCACCCGTAAGTTCAGATTTTGTATAGCGTGCCTATTCTGTACATACAGTGTAGTGTGTTTTAGGATTGGAACACATACAGTACTGTCTTGATTTTGCAACGTACCGTACTTGAATAAGCACGAAGAGTACAGTAACCAGTTTACAAGCAATTCAAAGTACAAATGCCAGTCTGGAACGTAACTCGTTTGTAAGTAGGGTGGCGTCTGTATTCTTCTCTGCCAAGGTTTATATCTATTAATTTATTAGTTTATTTTTTATTTTTAAGTTATGTACCTTTCCGTTTGGGACTTTTTCGGATATCACTTTTGCTCCTTTTGATAAAAGGATTATTGGTCTACTTTTTACCTGATGGTATTTCAGTATTCCGGGATTATTGGAACAGTGGATGCCCCTTGAAAGTGCTTCGACATTACAGTATACCACCATTGCATTAGCCTTCCTGTACATTGCAGACAAACATTATCACATAAGGACAGAAGGAGGATTAACAGAAAGCAATAAATGTAACAAAAAGTGAATAGAGATTGCTGGGAGAAGCAGTGACTTCTGGGAAATCGCATGGCAGAACGGAGAGTCATTTTTAGCTCCGTAAAAGTACCTGTCGTTGCCCAGACTTGAAGCTTTCATTGAAAAAATTATGCAATTTATGAATAATTGGGTCTGAGTGACCAATCGGCAATCAGTTTATTGCATTTTGCATGTCTATATTTTCAGCTTTCTGCATACAGTTTGGGTACTTCTATAGACTGGCATCTGTTCTGTGGCGTGTCTCTTTGGCCCTCAATTATTTTTCCTTGCTTCAGATTCTTTATCATTTTCCTTGCTTCAAATTCTTTATCATGACCTTGTTCTAATTGTCACCTCTGGTTTATCAACAAATCTTTGACCAAGTCTTTTGACCAAGCCCTGTCGTTGTGTAGCAGCGTGACCCTCTGGTCATTGTCTAGAATCATAACCCAGTGATCTGAAACTTCTGGGCCTTTGTTAAGTAGACTGCTAAATAAAGAGTCATCCCTGCCTGTTAGTTGAATGTATCACTTTCCTCTTGTGCGACCTTGGAAGATGATGCCCAAGGTTGAATTATTTGTCGTTTTTATGGTGTAGTCTCTTAAAAAGTTGAGAGAGCCTTCTCAAAAGATTTGTCAGACTCCATCTTTGAATTCCTTAATTTTAAGTCTGTTTTTGTTTGTGATTTTATCTTGAGTGCTCTGTATATTTACACAATTTCTCTGTTCCAGATATTTAGCATCGTGCTGATGGCGATTGGTGCGACGTTATTGCATCGCTGAGGTAAAGCTGCGAAGACCTTCCAGTGGTCTTCTTATCAACTGTAACCTCACTTGTGGTCTTCTTATCAACCGTAACCTCACTTGTGGTCTTCTTATCAACTGTAACCTCACATGTGGTCTTCTTATCAACTGTAACCTCACTTGTGGTCTTCTTATCAACCGTAACCTCACTTGTGGTCTTCTTATCAACCGTGACCTCACTTGGGGAGTACCAGCATCTAGATTCCATCTAGAATTCTAGAAATCTCTTGTACATGTGTCTGTTAAACTCTGAAATGGTTTTTTTTGTATAACTCTGAGATGGTGTTCTTGCATAAACTGCTGTTTCCAGTGCAGGACTTTTTTAAAGTTCAAAATTGTCTGTGAAACTGACATGAAGTATATTATGTACAATTGCCCTTGTGATTTGGGTTTTTCAAGTGTTTTTGTAATTGCTGTGTACTGTAATTTTTTAATAATTATTATGGTATTTTTGTACTGTTCTGTGTTCCCATTTTGTATATGAGTATCATAGTGTGTGGAAAGTTGCTTTTGCAAGTCAGTGATTGATGTTCACTTGTTATATTGTTGCAATTGTAAGAACTGAGTTGACAATTCAATGCCCAGTTGGCATATCTTTATAAAGCCTTGTGATAAGTTGAAACTTTGGTTATTTTATTGGTACTCCACAGTGCATAATTATATAGCTGATGAAAATCTTACTTTGTAATCATCAGTTAATTATGTTGGAATGTTGTCACTTTGTAATCATCAGTTAATTATGTTGGAATGTTGTCAAATGTTAGAAAGGGGAGAGAAGCATTCAAAAGGAATGTTTGGTATTTTAAAGTGCATTCTCTCTGGGCCAGCCATTTGTATAGAATTTTAAGAGATTTTAACCAGACCATTTAGTTAGGATTCTCATCTCACAATAATAGACTTTTGGTCATAGTGGTCACATTTTGTGACCACTATGACCAAAATTGGGCAAAATTGAAGGTTGTAGTATTTTACGGGAGATTAAATTGTCAAAAAATGCCCAAAATTCATGAAAATTGGTGGATTTTGGATCAGGTTAGGTCAAGTTGGTTCACATTTTTGAGTTTTTTTGATGAGTTAATGCCTCTATAATGAGAGTTATAGAAGGCTTTAGTAAAGTTTGGGGCCATCAAATTGTCAAAAATGCCCGAAAATTGTGAAATTTGGTCAATTTTGGGCAATACGTTGTACCCATAAGCCTTTGGTAACACATCTGTACTGTAGTCATTTATATTTTTTGTGCGTGATGGACTTGTAACAAATATTGCCTAGTTCTCCTTCATATGTTTTGGGGAAATGTATACAGATATGCAGTTGTAATAACCACATTACCCTCGTAATGATGCCGAAGTCAGGTTGGCAATGTGACCTTGTTCTTGTACTCTGGACGACTCTGG
This sequence comes from Macrobrachium rosenbergii, assembly GCA_039081455.1. NCBI lineage: Eukaryota > Metazoa > Arthropoda > Malacostraca > Decapoda > Palaemonidae > Macrobrachium > Macrobrachium rosenbergii. Next base: position 4,044 of record JANJGK010004171.1, on the reverse strand, counting down.
ATGTGGATTCAAATCCTACCATGGACATCAGAATTACTGTACTTCGTATTCTTGCATTCGGACCTAAGGCTTTGCACCGACAAGCACATCCAAAAAGTCTGAAGGATTAAAGTCAAATCTAACTTTGCCAACTTAAAAAATCTAAAAATTAATTATTACACCTAAATTTAACTCATAAAATCAATGTAGGTGAAACTGATGGACATTTTTACGGAACACCTTAAGCTTCTCAATTTGAATTTTTGAGCGAACACTTTTTCTAGGCTGCTATTTATTAAGTGACTTTCCGCAGTAGAAGGTTAGTTTTGGTACCATTGTGAAGCTGAATGCTCGTACATTGTTTGGGTATGTTCATGATATACAAATTTGGCTAAAAATTAATGCCAGTGACTTACAAGTATCTGTCATTTGTAGAGATTTTAAACCAACTTCAGCTCGTTGTTTTATCGTATGAGACTTGTTGTATTCCTTTTGTGAAGATAATACTATAAAGTGGAAGTATTAAGCTTTACAGTGACTCCAAAATCATCATTTTAACAACTTTTTAAAACTTTATTTTGATCTAGTTTTCACATCTTATTGAGCCTGATGAGATTTCAGTCAGTGTCAACAGGAGAAGATTTTCAGCCAATTTCACACATCACTTTGAGTTATAAAGTTCTTATCCTTTTACGAACATACAGTAATAAAGTGCAAGAATTCAGCTTTATAATGGTACCAAAACCAGACTTTTAGTGTGGAAAGTCACTTGGCACATAGCGATCTAGAAAAACATTGTATTTGCCCAAAAATTCAAATTGAGAAGCAAGTGTGTTCTGTAAAAATGTCCATCAGTTTAACCTACATTACTGTACATTGATTTTATAAGTTAAATTTAGGTGTAATAATTAGTTTTTAGATTTTCTAAGTCGGTAAAGTTAGATTTGAGTTTATCGACATACTTATATAGTGAATTGTTGTATATATTCTATCAGACTTCTTTTGTTTCAACCTTGTTCTGGTCAATTTCTGTGTGAAATTGGGTCAAATCTGGTCTCAGTAGGCAAATGTCAGGTAATTTTTTATGTGGAATTTGTAAAGTCTGGTCAAAGCAGGTCTCTGCAGGTCATCTTCTTTGTGAAATGGTGTCAAACCTGGCCTAGGGCCCTCTTCAGGTCATTTGCTATGTGGAATTGGTTCAAATCTTAGAAGTGTTTTTATATTTGTCACTTATAAGGTCAGCTTAGAAGTACAGTAGATGGGTCCTGGTGGTGCAGTGGGAAAGGCAATATACTGTATTCCATTCTAACATTTAGGTATGGGACTTAACGTCCACTCTGTGGTCTGTGAGAAATGGAGAACCCAGTCTCCACAGCTCGTCACCAAAGTCTGGGATTTGGTCTGTTAATTCAGCCTGTTTTAACAGCTTTTTGGGTTTAATAAATGTTCCAGGGAATATTCCTCGTTATAATTGTTTGCTTCTCCTGTGGTTTATGCCGTTGTGTAGGCCGAGATGAACTGCTTTTTAGACATTCTTGTTCATCGAAGAGGTCCTTTAGGCTGTGAGGTACAGCTATGCTGTCCCGCAGCTGAATATTCCATAGTCGTGGGTTCTTTTGCTTTTAGCTGCGTCTCTAAGGATTTGAAAAGATCCAGTTACAAAGATACGTTACTTTATCCGCATGTTGGTGGAGTATAGTGGTCTCCATCTTACATCTGCCCTTTCCTAAAACTTCCAAAGGATCTTTCTTTCTTTTATATCATTAAATCTTCAGCTGAAAACTTGTATGGACAAAGTCAAGGGACTATTAACCCAAGATGGCTCCAAGGTGGAATCGGCCTGCAGAGAAAAACAAATATAGGAAAAGTTGATCAATAATTATGCGGGAATAGAGAATAAAATTGGTACACCCAAAAGTCAGGAGACGTCAGCAGAGAAAAGAGATGAATTTGCACCTTGTTTGAATATTTGGAGATCGGTAAAACTAGTAAAACTATTTAGTAATAGAGAAGATAAAACTCCTATCCCGTAGAACTTTGTCACAGGGTAGTCTAGGATGTCGTTCAATCGGAACTTGATAAGTTCGAGTCAAGATGCAATGCATTACTACCCTAAAACTATTTTCCTTGCATTTTAATACATTTTTATCTATTTATGAATCTATTTTTCCTTTTTTAAAATAAGTGGGAGCTGTCATTTCTGTATTTCCCCTTACTTCTTCTCAATGAACACCATAATAATCTTTGGAAGCTTCTGGAATTTCAAGTCAGTGGCCCCTTTGGTGGGCTTGTGCCGTATGAATAGGATTCATCTCATGAGTAATACTGTATTTTATATTAATAATAATTTAGCTGTGGAGTTCATTCTTTTCCTGAATCAACAGGGAACTGGAGATCTGTTTTAGATGTTATTTAAATTTTGTGTGTTTATAAAGTATTCCAAGGTGGTGTATGTTACATAACTTGTAATTGTGGTCAGAAGAGTATTGTAAATATTATTATTATAGACTGCAGTACAGTATCTGCAAAAATACAGAACTGAGAAAAATGTTAGATACTCCGTTGCCTTACCACTGATTTTGCAATTACTGCAAATGGGACCCCCTGAATACCCATGCAAAAGTGTTGCAGAATCATTCCGAAACTGCAGTAACTTGTGTATTAGTGTTTCATGAGCCCTATAGGTGGTATATATCAATTTTGGACATTTTTGCAGATACTGCAGGTTTCCATTGTAGGGCAGAGTACCAAAGCCATCATAAGAAAGGAAGATTTTATTTACAAAATAATAGCATATGGAAAAATATCACAAAAAACTTTTAATTCGTAGTAGTTTACGAAAAAAGATTGACTTTGTTTATCGAAATGACATTTTTTTATGTCGAATCTGTTCATGAAAACTAACAAACGAATCGATGTTCCTTTAAAATTCTCTTCTTCCGTGTCTTTTCAGAACCGAAGAAAACATAAGGTTTATTAAAACCAAAGTATAATGTGAATTAAAAATTGGTTAAACTGTGTCTCTTTAATCCATCCCTGTTTTTATCATCAAGCGATGATCTCAGTCAGCAGAAACAGAAACCAAAATAAGAGTAGTTGCTTTACAACGTGATAATATGCATAAAACTCTGTCTCCATCCCGAGTCTTTCATGACCTATACTTGTGGGAAAATGCATAGACTGGTACATCTGCATAAAACACCGACCACAAAAAAATGTTTTTGGCTCGTATGCAATATCTTGAAGGGTGTTAGAAGTATTAGTCCAGTGTTTAGATCGCATCGTATAATCAGAATGCCAATGGGTTGTGTAGTGTCCCTGGATGAAACTGTCTAAAGGGAACAAAGGTGGAATTTTCGCCTGCACCTCACATTGGTTGTTGCAGGTCAAGTCTGGTGGTTGATAATGAGTTTGGGTGGTACGACCACAGTTTTTGAAACTGACGAGGTTGCGGTTAAGGAGCTGTGGTCAATCACATTCCCCCACAATAACTGTAACCCTGAGAGATGTTGAAAATCGTTGAGCGGAATTTAGCTGAGAAAATTAGACCACAAGATTTTGCCAGAAACTTTTCTGCAAGGTTGGCATTGTCACGGGGAGCAAACCCTTGTCTGCCATCATGATTGCTGTTAATGTCAGGTTCATGAAGACTACCTTGTCGCATCCGTCAATAAGTAATTGCCTTACAACATGAAAGTAAGCATTAAAATTACATAATTCTCTAGTAACATTGAGGTTATTGCAATCATCTAGGTACAACATCGATGTGATGATGTTGAGTTCTCGTTGAGGTAAAGTTTTGATATACGAAGTGCCTTGAGATTGGTGATGTAGGCTATCGTAGATTTTTTAAGTGAATCCAGAAACTTTGCTTAGAATACGCAGGATTTACCGTCATAAATCTGGGTATATTGGACACAATAAATCCTGAGGAAAATAGGATTAATGAGCATACTGTATGCATGAAGGGAGAAGATAGAAATGAATGGAAAGGAGATTAATGAGATTTAAATAATCCAACAAAATCAAAGAAGGATTTAAGAGGTTGAATCCTTCAACAAAATC
>JANJGK010004170.1:5000-68026 GCA_039081455.1 Macrobrachium rosenbergii | reverse complement strand
ATTATATCAGATAAAAGCCTAGATATTTGTAGACCAAATGTTGTCTTTAAAGCAGAGACATTTCGTCGACCATCTGACTTCATGGAAATGTTATTATGGTGCAGGTTCACTGGACAGTCAGAAAGAGCAGAGTGCTGTTCCATTTAGTTTCCTCGAACGTGACTTTCTGATTTCTTCGTCTCCCTTCTTCTAATTGTAATAAAAAAACTAATAATAAATATTTATAATTAGAAAGTTCATCAGTTTGAAAATCATGACAATTTCCTGTTGCTGCGAAAATTAAAATATAGTGGTTTGCCAGAGGGCACATTGCACACACACACACACACACACACATATATATATATATATATATATATATATATATATATATATATATATATATATATATATATATATATAACTGAAACATTTGTTAATTTAGCTGTGTCCTCCCCTCTCCTCCCCTCTTCCCTGTTCCACCCTCCTCCATCCCCCCTCCCTCCCCCTCGCCCTTCCCCTCCTATCCCCCTTCCCCCTCCCCATCCTCCTCCCTCCCCCTCCACCTCCCATTTCCTCTTCCCCAATCCCATGCCACACCCCTCCCTTCCCCTTACACCTCCCTTCCCCTCCCCCTTACCCATCCCTTCCCCTCCCCTTACCTATCCCTTCCCCTCCCCTTACCCATCCCTTCCCCTATCCCTTCCCCTCCATTTACACATCCCTTTCCCTCCCCTTACCCATCACTCCCCCTCCCCTTACCCCTCAATTCCCCTACTCTTTCCCCTCCCTCCCTTCGCCTTACCCCTCACTTTCCCATTCCCCCTCCCTCTTCCTTCTCCCCTCCCATCCCCTCCCCTAACCCCATTCCCCCTCCATTCTCCTTCCCTTCCCCCTCTCCTCCTCCCCTCTATCCCCTCTCACCCCCTCCCCTCCCCTCCCCTCCCCATTCCCCCTTCAACTCGCCCTTAACTCTTTCACCCCTTCCCTCTTACATTCCCCCTCTCCTTCTCCTTTCCCTCTTCACTCCCCCTCACCTTACCCCTCACTTCACCACCCCTTCCCCCTCCCCTCCACCTTCCCTTCCCTTTTCCTTTCCCTCTTCCCTCCCCCTCACCTTCCTCCTCTCCCTTCCACCTCCCCTTACCCCTCAATTCCCCTTCCCTCACTTCCCCTTCCCCCTCCATTCCCCTAACCTATCCCTCCCTTCCCCATTCCCCCCCCTCTCCTTCTCCCTAACCCCTATTCTCCTTCCTTCCCTCTCCCCTCCCCTCCCCTCCCTATTCCCTCCCCTTCCCCCTCCATTCCCCTAACCTCTCCCTCCCTTTCCCATTCCCCCTCCCTCTTCCTTCTCCCCTAACCCCATTCTCCTTCCTTCCCCCGTCCCCTCCCCTCCCCCATTCCCTCTTCCACTCCCCTTAATTTTTCCACCCCTTCCCTCTTACATTCCCCTCCCCTTCCCTTCCCTCTCCCCTCCCCTCCCTCCTCTCCTTTCCCCTCCTAGCTCTTCCTTGGGAGAGTCGGTAGAGTTGTGGCCTAGCACTCGCTAGGCCCAAGTTCGACTCTCCGCCGGCTAATGAAGAGTTAGAGGAGTTTATTTCTGGTGATAGAAAATCATTTCTCGCTATAATGTGGTTCGGATTCCACAATAAGCAGTAGGTCTCGTTGTTAGAAACCAATTGGTTCTTAGCCACGTTAAGTAAGTCTAATCTTCGGGCCAGGAGAGCTGTTAATCAGCTCAGCGGTCTGGTAAAAACTAAGGAAGGCCGGTGCTGCCCGTAGCCTTTGTAACTAATGTTGACATCTTTCTTTCTGCTCTGTTTGTTGCCAGAGTTTCAAGTCGTTCATTTCATCGTCTCCTTTTCATCATTTCTCCTACTTCTTCAACACAGTTTAGAAGAACATACGAGCACGTTTATTAATATTATATTACTAACGCTGCTACTCCTATTTTTATTATTATTAATGAGTAATACACACGCACTATATATATATATATATATATATATATATATATATATATATATATATATATATATATATAACTTTAGCTCTCTCGCCTGAGACTTATATTCATTTGTACAATGGACTCCTGATTACATATGCATGATATGTAATGAGTGTTTAATGCATTTTATGGAAGTTGTGTTGCATTACGCGTATCATGTTTCTTTGTTCGTTACTTTTTTCCAGACATATTTGCGTATATTATTTTACTGCTTACTAGCATCAACCACTATCTGAGAAAATTCTCCACTTATTATCTTGTCTTTATCATATTCAAATGATTTCTTCTCTGTTCTCCGCCGTTTTATAATCCACCGTTGTGTTATCCAGCAAATTGTCTTTGATCAGTTTTGAATGAGAAAAGGTTTTTTTATAATAAATAGCAGCAGTAATGCAGTGCCTCAATATTTCATTTGGGTGTCAATGTCTGTGTGAGACATAATTATTCCATTCTATTTACATTTCAGTTACCCCAATTTATATTTCAGTATGATTAAATTTTAAATGTGTTTTATTTTAAATAGGTAAATTTTACAATTTGGAAGAAGGAAGATATAATAATGAGGCTCTTTTTCTAAAGTACTTAGAAACAAATCCTTGGAGGTTGGGGGAGGGATTCAAGGAAGTGATGAGAAAGTCATATTTTAAGACTATCTTGTCCATGATAAGGACTTAATATCTTAAGACTGTCTTGTCCATGATAAAGACTTAAAATCTGAAGACTATCTTGTCCATGATAAAGACTTAATATCTGAAGACTATCTTGTCCATGATAAAGACTTAATATCTTAAGACTATCTTGTCCATGATAAAGACTTAATATCTTAAGACTGTCTTGTCCATGATAAAGACTTAATATCTTAAGACTATCTTGTCCATGATAAGGACTTTGACACATCTAAATATGACGTCCTAAGGCCAACACCTTCCTCACATGAAAGGAACCCTACATGTAGTACATGGCCGACTGTGACCGAAATCAGAAACATTTCAACTTTCGGAGACGATTTGACAAAACTAAAATGTTTTAACTTTCCGCGACTTCTTGTTATGTTCATTATATATATCTCTGTTTATTTCTCGTTATATTTCGTTGCAGTTTGGAAAATCTAAAAATACTTCAACTTTAGAGACATTTTGACAAAACTGAAAGTATATCGACTTTTAGAGACACATTCTGTTTATTATTCAATTCATTTTAGGTAAAATTGCGTTGTTATTTGACACGTCTGAAAATATTCATCTTTTATAGATTTATTGTTTCGCATTATACCAGTTACTTTACGTAGCTAAGTGCATATCTGAGCGATCCAAGACCAAAGAGCAGCTTGATCCCAGCATCCAGCACCCGTAAGTGAATACTGGAATGATTTCATTTTTCCATGTGAGTTTACTCTGAGAATCCCTTGACGAGAATGATTGCTGTAGGAGCAGGGAGCTTCGCAGGGAGCTGTGGAAGGCAGGTGATCGCATCTGACCTCAGCTGAGTGTGTTTGGGAAGCTTTTTCACCTGTGATGTATATACGTAGCAGAATCACACAGCGTATCGAGTACTCTCATGCATAAGATTGCAGTGAGGGCATTGTCGGAAACTCCTTTTTGAAGGCGTTTACTTGACGCAGACCTTCACCAAACGTGAATGATGAGATTCGAAAATGTTTCATTCACTCATCTTACGGGACCTGGTCCTTGCAACAAAGACCTTTCAAATTCAAAGGAAAGCAACAGAAAAGGAAAATATTGCTTATAACACAGGTATTTTAAGCATGTTATTTGTTATTTGTTCATACGGACAAATAACATGACACTGTTAATATTAAAAATGACTCACAGTAGCTTTAGTCTTGAAATGGAGAAACACCACTGAGAGGACTGTACAGAACGTGACTTGAAATATTTTGGGGGAAAGTGCTGGAGGGTTGCTTACGAGAATCGGTGGGAACACAAAAGGTACATGCGAAAAAACAAGGCCTTATATAGTGAGCCACAGTCTTAAGCTCGACCACCGCATAAATTGGGCATAAGAAGAAGACTGGTGGAGGGTGAAACGATGGGTAGTGGTCTAGTATCTTTCACGCAGGAAGATAAATTCACTAACAATCTATTTCCGGAAATATATTGAAGGATTTAAGAAAAAGACCATTACGATGGTGTTGTCTCGTCACCACATCTGATACTGCGGTGGCCTCTTTCTCTTGTCCAGGTCAGTCGATCACAAAGCGATGGCATTGCCTCATCTATGCGTGACGACCGGCTCTTGCGAGTCTTTTTCTGTTTAACTTGATCAGTGTTTGAACATCAGGGCGCCAGATTAAAAAGGTGAATCGAACAGATTCCCGAAAGCTCTCTCCCTCTGCAGGGAGTTATTTTTAAATATACGTACCCATAAATAACTGAGAATTTGTTTCTCCACTGCTAATATTATCAAGGAATTAAACTTGTAAGTAAAAGCTCAAGGTTGAAATAAAATTTTAGCCTCGCCCTCTATTTTATTTTTATCTTTACATTGCTTTTTTAGGAAAAAGTATTGCTATATATATATATATATATATATATATATATATATATATTATATATATATATATGTATATATATATATATATATATATATATATATATATATATATATATATATATATATATATATATATATATATATATACACACACACACACGCACACACACACACACACACACACACATATATATATATATATATATATATATATATATATATATATACACACACACGCACACACACACACACACACACACACACACACATATATATATATATATATATATATATATATATATATATATATATATATATATATATATATATATATATATATATATATATATTCATTTCTGTTTTCTTTCAGAACACTTACTCGGAGTAACTAGTCAAAAAAAAAACCATCCGATTCAGACACAAAGGACCTTAGAATGCATTTCACGAATCAAGTGATTAGTGGCTTTCAGTTTCTCTTAAAGACCGTATGAGGCGGTTAGTTGCAGAGGGAGGGAAGCACCAGAATTAAAAGGCGGAGAAAAACGCAGTTGAAGTTTGGCGATATTCAACACGCGAAAACTTTTGAATGAAAAGAGCTAGGAAGCTGCGGTTGGTCTTAAGAATGAGCTCATCTCTTCTGCTCTATGTAAAAAAAAAAAATAATAATAATATATTCGCATTCGAATATTGCCAAAAATAACTGCGTGTTTTCTCCGTTTAAAAAATGCATTTGTTACTTTAAAAAACATTTTAATTGATGTCATTTCCTAAAAAAAAGTGTTTTGTACGAATTGTGTATATCTAATACACACAACATTTTGTAGCATTTTTTGTGCGGACAATATGCGCAAAAAGATTCCTAATGTGTGTGTGTTTTTTTTTTACAGCTTAAATCACTTTAAATTTAGTTATATTCCTAAAATGTATCATTATACATTAATTTCGAACGCTATTATGCAACTGTGTGCAATTTGCGCGTATGCGCGCCCCTAAAAGTGCCGCCAAAAAGTGGTTGCTACCGAAAAATCGATATAAAATAAATATTGTTTTAAAGTTTCGAGTTTTTTTCTACTTTGCACTCAATGACGTGCAAATCACTAATACACAGGCGGCTACGAATGCCCCAAAGAGCCTGAGCTAAAGGTCAGTGACCTTGGGAACAGATCAGCCGTTTGTTGTCTTTCTTCCGTGCGCACTTAACTCAGCTTCTTCACTGACGAGAGGACATTAACGTGTGTTGGCTTCATAAGGCCTCTTATCCAACACAGTCATGCAATAGTATTGGTTTTTCACTGCCTCCCTCTCGCCCCCAATAGCAGTTCGGGTCCACCCACACAATTGGTGCATCTTTTTCAAGTTGCTTCGGCCGTCAGACCCCGTGATAAAAAATGAATCTCTATCCACCAGCAAAGACGCTCTCTGTTCAGCAGCTACCCAGAAGGGGCCTGCGGCTATTCAGACCTGCTGAATACGGCTGAAAAACAACAAGTCTGATTCAGACATCTTGGTGTGTCGTGAAGCCGACGCTCTGCTGCTGCATCGCTTCCCAGTTCTCAATAACTATAGGCCTAGCCATCTGTGGCATCATGTCGATTTTGTACTGTGCTTGTTATCAAGCAAATTATTCGTTTTACACAAACAACCAACAGCAGGTGAACATTCTCAGGTATTTTTTTTACTCAGACAAGATGATTAAATTCTTTGTTATTAATTTTTTTTACTGAATCAAATAACAGTACTATTCAATGGTAATAAGTTATTATTAAAAAAACACTGCACGATATTATACCTTGCATAATAATAATAATTATTATTTTTTTAATGACTGTGATTTTTTTATATAAAATAATTAATCTCAATGTTACAGAGGAATTGCCGGTAAACACGGAGAAGCCTTGACACAACCAACCGTGTTGACTTTAGGGACAGAAAGCCGGGAAGGCTCCGCACGGGACGCTAGAGAGCTGCTGATTGGCCGAGAGAGCCGTGAAACAGTAAGACGCTCTCCCATTGGCTACTCACTTCCAACCTGTGAGCACTGAGCGAGGCGGACTGTGTGGGTGGCGGCGAATACCTCTCTCTCGCTGACTGACTTGCTCTTGCAGACGCTCGCCCGTCGCCATTCGCTAGATGCCAAAAGATCACTTTACTCGAAGCGATTTTCGACCATTTTGCCGATGTCAGAGAAGGGTTTGTGATGCGTTTTCAGAAACTATATAGGAAAACGTGTTAGCCTCTCAAAGGAGCCATGAAATAACGTGTTTCACTCTTCCTTTACCAGCCCCCAGAGAAACTCACCTCAGATCACCACTGCATTCGCTCGCCTCCGTTCTGAGTGCTCTTGTATCATGAACTTGTATTTATTTGATTGGGTCACTATGATTATAAGAAAACGCAGTCTACACGTAGAAAAGATAAAAAACGGCTGCCTTGTACAAAAGACGGCTTGCAAACATTGCCTCAAACATAACTAAACATGGCAACTTATCATATATACTTAGAACTCATATTTCTGAGAATTTCCATTTGTTTATCTCAAAGGAAAAATGTGAGTAATATATTAAACAAGTGACAAAAGGTGACCTCGGAATGTCTAAATTCGTTGTTACCTAATCCATATATATATAAATGATGTATGTACGTGTGTGTGTGCATGTGTGTGTTCCACTTAAACTCTGAAACGCATTGAGCAATTTCAGCCAACTTGGTATACATAGACTTACCCTCTGGAAAAGAACACTGCGGGGGTAAGACATCACTGGCACCAAAGGGGGGGGGGAAGGTGTGGGAAGGGGGTGACGTGTAAAAATTACAGAAAACGACAGATATTAGTGTCTAATCCATAGTTTTCGAGATCGCTGGGACGAATAGTGACGCTCCCAATGCCCTTCGAGTCCTGGTTCAGCCCCGATAGGAATGGGGGTGGGAGGGGTGAAATATAAAATGTTAAAATGCTGGGCAAATGTAATTGAAGCAACTATCTTATCAGCAATGACAGAGAGAGAGAGGGAGTTTGTCGGTTGTCATTCACAGATTTCCCGTGCAGTATCTAGGTAAACAAATAAAAGCAGCAAGATCGTTCGGTGACGGCAAACCCACGCCATGAGCAGCCAGTCCGCCCCCCAAGAAGAAGTTCCCTTCTTCCAAAGTTGCAAACACCCCTCTCTTTCCAAAAATTCAATGTCTCGTTGGCAACCACGAGGATCACCTTCAGGAAAACTTTCATAACAAATTGGCGTATAACTTTCTGTAGAATCCTCCTAATAAACGCACAAACCAGCTCACTAACAGAGAAACAAACAAACAAACAAACAAACCGAAAAAAGTAGCCTCTTTGTTGGAAGTGAAGGCAGCCAAGAAAAAGGTGTCTGAACCAAGACAAAAGCTTCCTAATCATCGCATAATGGAGGACTCTCTAATTAATGGGGGTTTGGAAATGCCTCAGGCCTTCAACCGGTTTTATTTCATTTTCTTTTTCATTAAATCCCCATTCCTTCTTTTCATTTTTTTTAATGTGGTTTTAACTGACCCTGTCCAATTCAGAGCTACAACGGAGAACAAGACTAAGGGTGCTACACGCGCTCGAACAGTGACCGTCGGACAACCACTGTTACCAGATAAGAACAGGAAAAGTAAGGTGTGCAGATGACGTCAGAAGCGATCACCACGGACTAACAGGCAACAGGGCCGGGTATGTAATGCATAAAATCAGTCTGTTGCAAAGAAAACAAACTGAAGACCACCGCAACACTAATGTTCGGCTCAGAGTTGAAACACCGACCGCTTCTTGACTTATGGCATCGGGTCCGAACTTTGTCTGCCGGACTTGGACCAGCAAACAGGGTAGAGCGACGGTATACATCAATATCTGGTAGCACTGTTTGTTGCCAGGTCAGCTCTCCACAAATATGCACTTATGACATCACCATACTGCATTGTTAAGTATATCTTAGTTTAACCAGACCACTGAGCTGATGAAGGAGCTCTCCTAGAGAGGGCTGGCCCGAAGGATAGACTTATTTCACGTGGCTAAGAACCAATTGGTACTTAGCAACGGGACCTACAGCTTATTGTGGGATCCGAACGACATTATAGCGAGAAATGTGAATTTCTATCGCCAGAAATAAATTCCTCTAACTCTTCATCAGCCGGCAGGAGACTCGAACTTGGGCCTAACGAGTGCTAGTCCGCAGCTCTACCGACTCGCCCAACGAAGATTCACTGCATTGTGTGATGAGGTAACAGTGTTTGTTCGACGAACTCTGCTCGAGCGTGTGTAGGCATAAGGCCTTGGAGCGTGAGGAGCTCTGGTCCGAGATGTGCTCAGCAGAAATACAACGTCAATTTGTAATGCACAATCATCTTCAATGCCCTTTAGTCAACATGGTCATTAACAATCTCGAGAAACAGCAGAGCTCATATTCATGTCGGCCAATCTGAAGGCTTAGAACTGGAGGACAGTTAGCTTGGCTATTCACGTCATCAGCAAAGTGGCTTGCATGAGAAACAAGCAACAGCGGTAGTGGTATTAGTAACTCCATAGATGTTTGGAAGCGCCCATAAAAATGAATTAGATTTCATCACCAAAATGAATATTCGTAAACACGCAAGAAACAATCATCTTAGAGCTTCTTACCTACAGTCAAGTGTTCCACTTGAAATCCCACCTTTATTTATTTATATTTACACTTAATTGGCTTGGAAAAATTTTCGTCTTTCATTCACGAATTCCTTGACATTATTCATGTCATAGGAACGATGGGAAAGCCACAACATATATACACCACTGTCCAGTTACAGAGATTTACAAGTGCTTCAACATCAATGCAAAAATACAAAATAATTACAATTTAAAATCAATTACAACGCAACAGACTTTGGGCAGGGCCCATGAGCATTAAAGTGTCCTCACATGATACCTATAGTTATTCTAAACCGATTACATTCCGACAAACATAGATGCGGGGTTACTGAGGTGACATAACAGCTTTACTCAGTTTATTAACCCTGAACGCAAAATGAGACGAAGCAAACACTCTTTACGAAGCCACAAGTTCTAAACACGTTACTATGAATATCAACGCTCCAGCAGCAATAAAAGCAATATGATGAATGGGAAAATTCCAGCGGTTCTTACTGTCGTTCTCGGGATAATTTCCAATATTCAGAATGTTAATGAGGATGCAAAGAAAGACAAAGATGGTAAAATATCCAATCAACTTCGCACTACCAACGATGAACTATTTAACTGTCAGACCATAAGGGAGTTTTTGCTGCATCTTTCATTCGCAAAAGTTACGCGAAAAGGTTCCTTCCTTATTCAGGAACCCGAACAAGCCTGGGCAGGGACGCATTAAGTGGCGAATTGACAGACTTTCGGCAGACGTGAAATTCGCGGCCTGAGGTCTGGCTGAGAGGGCAACAGCAAGACGTCGTCCAAAGGCGGCATAATTATGGGAGGGAGAGGCTCCGTTTTTCAGAGAAGGGGAGGTTAATGGCAATCTAACCTCCTTAGTTAATGAGTGGAAGAGATTTTGAAACAAGTAAAAAATGCGCACAAGTTTCTTCGGCGCAACCGAGTTTTCTGTACAGCCGCTACAGCGTATAATTAAGGCCGCCGAACAAAAGATCTATCTTTCTGTGGTCTCGGTATAATGCAGTATGAGCAGCGGCCCATGAAACTTTAACCACGGCCCGGCCGTGGCCTATCCTATATCATTGCCAGAAGCACGATTATGGATAACTTTAACCTTAAATAAAACAAAAACTACTGAGGAGGCTAGAGGGCTGCAATTTGGTATGTTTGATGTTTGATGTTTGGAGGGTGGATAACCAACATACCAATTTGCAGCCCTCTAGCCTCAGCAGTAGCTTTTATAATGTGAGGGCGGACAGGAAAGTACGGACGGACAGACAAAGCCGGCACAATGTTTTCCTTCTACGGAAAACTACAAAAAGAAAGGTTGAGTAGAAAGGTTCGCTGGCGCCCTCTTCAGCTCTTCAGTGAGGAGACATAAATGACGGAGCATAAGGGAAAAGAGAGAGAGAGAGAGAGAGAGAGAGAGAGAGAGAGAGAGATACCCACGTCTGAAACTCAAGGAATGACGACTCCTCTGAGTCGGCATTCCAGCGGTGACTTTCAGGAGGGAAATTACAAGCCGTCGGAATGAGGGAACTTCAGTGGAGGGAGGCGGGGAGGAGATTCTGATGGCCAACTGTTAATCTATCTCCCTCTCTCTCTCACTCTCTCTCTCTCTCTCTCTCTCTCTCTCTCTCTCTCTCTCTCTCTCTAAAACTATTGAAAGACAGAAATAAATACGATGACGAAAATAAAGTTGAAGCAACCGGTAGAGTTATAACAGAAAACGAGATATTTAGCCTCTAAAAATGACAGTATTGTTGGCAATTGTTTGAAGAGAGTAAAAAAAGTATACCTTAGTTTTACAAGACCACTGAGGAGCTGATTAACAGCTCTCCTAGAGAGGGCTGGCCCCAAGGAAGGATTAGACTTATTTTACGTGGCTAAAAACCAATTGGCTACTTAGCAACGGGAGCTACAGCATATTGTGGAATCCGAACCACATTATAGCGAGAAATGAATTTCTATCACCAGAAATAAATTCCTCTAACTCTTCATCAGCCGGCCGGGGAATTGAACTCCGGCCCATCGAGTGGCAGTCCGCAGCTCTACCGGCTCATCCAACGAAGAGCTTTTGAAGAGAGTAAAAGTGATATGAATATGAACAAGCGTCTTGTCGTGTGTTATGAATGAATCATGAAAAACGTCTAAATCAAGTTAATGCCTTGGTAATTACGACGTAAATATTCCCAAACGCCTGACATTAAGCATGTTACATTTCACGTGGCAAAGAGGACAGTATATTTCCGAGGCGAGTGCTGCGAACAAGAAGGATAAACATCAAAAGTCTGTCTGTCGACTATGAACTTTTGTCGAATGTGTCGAGAGAGACACGACGATTTTGATGAGGGATCTACAGATGCTTTATGGATGAAACCATGAGAATCGCACGACAGGGACCATCTGCACAGCTTGTGCAAGCATGAGAGGCAGAAGAAAGGCTTGGAATGATAATACGTGAGGCTCAAAAGGATGAAGATGTTTTTGACTTTCAAAGTCGAAGAAAACTTTGATTGCAGCCAAAGCCGATGTCGACATCGCCCTCGACTGAAAGCTAAAGATCATCAAGGGAAACCACAAGTCAAAGCGAAAGAGTAATGCTTCAAGGCAACACATACAAAGCACGAAGAGAAAAAAGCAGAAAAAGAAGAAGAAAACTTTACGTCGTTGGCTAAGATAAATGGCGCAGGCTATTTGAGATCCCGCTACTCGTTAAGCACCCATTGAAAGTTTTTCGAAACTTTAAGTGATCATTATCATAACTTTGGCCATTTAAAACACTTACTGACAGCTGCTCTTCGTAATCCACTGGAATCAATCTGATAATTATGAGACAAGTTTAAGAACTGAGAGAAAAATAAGAGGTTCACGCAAGCACTATGCAAGCAAGACCCACGTTATTCTCCTCGTGACTGTGGAAGCAGATGAATTCAAACTCTTACCATCATTGTTCTCAAAAGCAGAATAATGCCGAAGCGGAATCCCTCCAAGAATGGAAAGCAATGATAAAAAAAGCCCCTCTATAAAAATTTTGTGGCATAGCAAACAAACGTTTTAGTAATGTTATACATTAGTTGAAATTAAAAGTGGAAAACGTAAGTTTCCGAAAGGTAAAAAAAAAAAAAAAAAATTTTATTCGTCGAAGCACAGCTGGTAAAATAAAAGCAAAACCTTCTTTAAATAGAGGTAAATACTGAAATAGAGGTATACATACACTACACTACACTACAGTATATACACGAGCTCCTACAAGTATGTTAATATCCATATACAAAGAGCTTCATCCACCTAAATCATGTACAAACTCACATTTCCTATACATGAAGAATTCATTACTAGTAGCCAGTACCTTTTGAGTCTCCCTCTCCTAATATCCAGAACAGTTCATGATTATAAACACCTTTATGTCAACCTAACGTCGTCTCATCTTTGAATGAAACCAAGCTCCCTCGGAATGATATGTTAATTTGTTTACCATCTTCATCTTGTTATCTAAATTTTCACGATCTTAAATGATGCTTCGACAAATTACACAAAACAATTAAGCTCAACAGGTTAAATGTATATTCTTCCATTGCTATTCTGTTAACAGAATTCAATTGTACACAGGAGAATTCCGTAACCATATACTGTGCTGAGGCGAATGACCATGGCTTTGACTCTCACTGAAAAAACCTCCATCGCCATCAGCTGCAGTAGTAACAAAAATACCCAATAGGTCACGACAATCAATGCTGTCAGGGAATTCCGAGAAACTGCTTTGAAATTTTCTAGCACCGAAAACTATGAGGTCAAGGATTCAAAACAGCAATCAAACTTCTTCGATCTAATAAAAAATCACAATAATATGCAACGCTCTTAGAACGTCTGTCGTAAACCTCCCCGTGCCAAAGAAGTGGCCTCCAAGCATGCGGAGGTAACTTGAGCTGAAAGAGTAAACGTTTTAATTCTCTCTCTCTCTCTCTCTCTCTCTCTCTCTCTCTCTCTCTCTCTCTCTCTCTCTCTCTCTCTCTCTCTCTCTACTTCATTGCTTCGCCCATTACACTCCCTTACCTATTGACAAAGCACAAAAATGGAGGCGGGGGTGGGGGTGGGGGGGGGGGGTGAGAGAACCACATCAATGAGCCAATAAGAGAAGTTAGTGAAGTGTAGAAAACGGAGGGAATGAAACAGCAGTATATATTCTCTCTCTCTCTCTCTCTCTCTCTCTCTCTCTCTCTCTCTCTCTCTCTCTCTCTCTCTCTCTCTCTCTCTCCTTCTCAGTGAATTCGCGTATGTATATAAAAATGTTTTCACGATGAGGTTTTTTTCACTCATTAGAATAGTTTTTTTCCTAACAGTGTGGCATTATTCATTACCGCTTTCTCCTTTTATAAATGATGAATCGAGGATGAATCGTACCTAATCCCAACTCCACTAAAATAATATTAAAAAAACTCACATCATCATCTGCATTTTATTAATATATATATATATATATATATATATATATATATATATATATATATATATATATATATATATATATATATATATATATATTATAATCAACAAGAAGTCGTGGACAGTGGCCGCCCCCCCACCAAATTTACCCTTTGTTTATTGAGAACCTCATGGCCGATCGTATTTGACCTAGAAATCAGAGCCCGGTTATCAACATTCCGATTTGTCCTTCTTTTTACCTGGAACAGATATTGAGATGACGCGGATAAAAAAGGGCAAAGAGGGGAGACTTACTGCCACTCCCTTTAAGAAGCTTAGCCCAACTAAGCTTCTTAAAACGGCCTTTCTAAAGGCAATTTAAGCTGCCTGAACTGTCTTACCTCCGCAGGAAACCTGGGAAGAAGCTGAACACCACGGGCACGACGCAGCCGGAGCCCTTATAAGGGAAAGACAGCAGTAGAAGCAGTCAGTTAGATAGTTGTGGGAGGAGGAGCCATGCAGTAACCGTCCTCGAGGGACAACCGTATATGCAGGCGAGCGGTACCCTTTGCTGAGAGACCATTTCATTTTCCCAGTTCGACTCCAGACTCCAGTCATCCTCGAGGGCACCGCCATATGTGTGATCGCCCCTCATCCTTCCTCGTCAGAGACCCGCTTCCCCCAAGGTAAAGTGCGAGTGAAGACTTTTCAGTCGCGACAGTTTGCCCTTTAGAAAGTTTGGAGTACCAGCATTTCACTTCTGTCCTTGTGCCAGTTTATCCAGTGCCATTTCCAATGTCCTGTGTTCGAGTGTAAAGTGGTCATTCATTCCTCGAGTCTTTGGCGCCCTCAGTGCAAACTCGAGTCATATTCGGTGTTATATTGTTCCTTTACTGGCGTGTAATGTGTAAATCTCTCTTGCAGAGGGGCCTGTTCGCAGTGGACTCATCTTGGATTGTGCCTTGCCTTTATTCAAGACTCCAGTAGAAGGATCTCCAGGCGTTGCAAGCCCTTTATCAATTTACCTATCCATTTTCCCTTCAAAAGCTTGCTTTTATAAATATAATACTTTAATTTATCCCAAGTGTTTACGTAACATTTCCTTATGAAGTAGAGCCTTCAGCTCCTAAATTCTCCCCTTTTCTTATTTTTTTTACGATTTCCCTTTACGCAAGTCAGAACTCCAAGGCCAATTAAATAGAGTTTCTGTTGCTGGCCTGTAAATACCATAATCCCAGGGAAATACGTAAATATATATATATATGTACGTATACATATATAAATATATACATATAAAGGTGTGTGTGTGTGTTCACTTGCGGGCACGTGTATGTTTCAGTTTCTTGGGCTCCCATCATTAAAGCGACAAGTCAAGTGCAAATAATATTGATCATCCTTGTAATTTTGTCACACTTTTGCGGGGAATATGTGATGATAACTTAATTTCTTCAAGCTAATTAATGGAAAGAAGACAGAGAAGGGAATGCTCTTAGAGTAAAATGAGATGTTATTATAAATAATCTTGTTATTATAATTTAGATCATCTTTAATAATAAAGATTCCAAAGGGGTGAGTTTAGGCAAAGAACTAAGCGAGTGTAACTCTTGCTAGTTAGGGATCTTCATTGTGTTAGCTGATTGATTTTATCCAGAGATTGTTCTGGTTCCTTCTCCTTTGTGAAAGATTTTTTCCTCAGATAACTCGTGGTATATATTCCCGCATCACCAAGGCACCTGTGCTGCAGTTCCAATCAGGTCTTGTGATGGGTGTTGCAGGAGGATGAACAAATAGTGCTTTCAGTACCCCCTACTCAGTCAGTTTTCTGTAAAAGAAAACTATTTGTCTGTCCGTCCGCGCTTTTTCTGTCCGCCCTCAGATCTTAAAAATTACTGAGGCTAGAGGGCTGTAAATTGGTATGTTGATCATCCACCCTCCAATCATCAAACACACCAAATTGCAGCCCTCTAGCCTCAGTAGTTTTTATTTGATCCAAGATTAAAGTTAGCCATGATCGTGCGTCTGTCAATGGTATAGGACAGGCCATGGTCTAAGAAAGCAGGTCTGTTCACAACTGACCCAAAATTCGACCAACTTCGCGCATGACGTCACGGGGGGAGCGGATGGGCTATTTACCTGTCAGCCAGGCCACGGAAGTAAAGCAGAAAGGTGGTGTAAATGCGATTGTTGTTTTATATTGTGTATTCAAGTGTATTTTGGTCATCGTCATTGTAGAACTATGGCGAATATTATTTTGTGCACTATGGATGTAACTCCAGTTCATATCGGAATACTGATCTGTCTTTTCATAAGTTTCCTAAAAATGAAGAACTCCGAAAAAAATGGATTGATCTGTGCAAGAGAAAAGACAAATTTAATGCGGATTCTTTAAGTATTTGTAGTTTGCATTTTTAATCAACTGATTATGTAAGGAACCTTGTATATGAATTGCTTGGAATTTTCAATACCAAGACATGTTGTACAATCACAGATTGATGCAATACCAACAATGCATCTGTCAGCATCTGAGGACAAGTTTAAAATTTGGTATTCTTTTGAAGTGAAGTCGATGGTTCTTAACGAATCAGTTTATATTGTTAATATATTACAATGTGACAAATATTTGCTACTTAATCGTTACTATTTTTTCTATTACCATTTATAACTGAATATTGCAAATGATCAGATGCCACAATTCCCCTATTTGGATTTTCGGTGGTGTTCAAGGAGAGAGTACATGTATTGGTATTCTATCCGAGTAAAGTTACCTGTTCATAATAAATCAGTTTATATAGTTGAATATATTTACAGTATGGCATATATTTGTCACTTAATATTTAGTATGCTTACTATTACCACTGATAATCAAATCTTTTCAATGGTTTGATGTCAGGATTTTCACTTTAGATTTTGGGTGTTGTACAAGGAAAGAGATGTAATGGAAATAAATTTTTATATTTATTTTTTGTACAATTAAACGTCTGAACATTCTAGCTGATTTCCTATAAAGCTAGCGATCATCATCAACGTGGTTTAGGAAATTTTTCTGCTTTCAAACTTAAAATATAATTGCAAGACTCGAACTTTGGGTTGGGGAATGAACATAAAAATATTCCATTTGGTGAATAAATTATTGACCTAGTTAATCTTTTTGCAATTCCTGCGCAAAGTTTCTTATTCCTTTGCCCAGTAAATAGCTAATTTAAGTTGACCATATGCCACCAATAATGGACTTTGGCCCAGGAATTGAAATATCAAAATTTCCTTTGGCGAATAAATTTTTCACCTTGTTAATCTTTTCATAGTATCTGAGCAATATTTCGTCTGTTTCTCTGCCAGTAACTATCATTGCAGTTGACCGGATGTCACCATTTATGAACTTTAGGTCAGGGAATTAAAATACCAAAGTTTCCTTTGGAGAGTAAAAGGTTGACCTACTTAATCTTTTTGTAATACCTCGGCAATATTTCCATTGTTCTTTGCCCAGTCAATAATATAATCGCAGTTGACCGGATGCCACCAATTATAGGATTATGCCTAACCATACAGGTAATGATAAATTGTTTTCAGTTGAACGTAAGTCACCAGTTATAACCTTTTTTCCTTTCTTTCTTTTGTACTAAATATCAGTTGTAAATATTACAGGAAATGACGTCTTTACCAGCCAGGAGTCGTTTCTTAATTATATTCTTGATGGTAGAGTAAAGTTCAATATTCTACAGTATAAATGAAATCAATCTTTTATCACCCTTCCATTACCTTTAAAAACAAACTACTGCATTTTGCTGAATCACGTTTTTACAGAAGTATTGGGTAAATCCCGTTATTAAAATTAAAATCTTTGTTTTATAAACATTCCCCTCTGAGTCTTTCTTTCTCTACTCACCTCGCCGCGTGACGTAGGTGTAACTCCGCCTACCTGCGCGTGAACAGACCTTCTCTTTCTTAGACCATGGGACAGGTCACCACCGGGCCGTGGCTGAAAGTTTCATGGGCCGCGGCTCATACAGCATTATACCGAGGCCACCGTAACATAGATATATTTTCGGTGGCCTTGATTATACCCCGTACAGAAAACTCGATTACCCCTAAGAAACTTGGGCGCATTTTTTGTTCTTTTTTGTATCTCTGGAGAAAACGAAGTCAGTTTCTTTCTTTCTTTCTGTTGTTAAACACAGGAATTCTCTTCCTCCTTCGTGTTTCCCTAGATGCTTATAACTTTTCTTCCTCTAAGAGGCAGGAGACTTGTTTCCTGGTTTTCCTTATTTTTCTTTCTCTTGTTTTCTACGGAACTAGGTCAGGAGAAGTACATTAGTTTTCCTGTTTCATTGGCCGTAAATTTCTCTGTGAAACATTAAATTTTCCACCAAATATTCTGAAATAATTCGAGGAGAACATAACTGCTCCTCATGCACCTACGGCTGAAGTCATGTGGCAGGCTACGTTTGTGTAATATCTGCTTCAAATATATATATATATATATATATATATATATATATATATATATATATATATATATATATATATATATATATATATTGGATATATATATATATATATATATATATATATATATATATATATATGTGTGTGTGTGTGTACACATATATTGAGCAAATTTCCAGGTACGCCCAGAATCCTTCATTTTCCTACTGTGTCTTTTAATGAGCTGCTGTTTATTCGGCCCTTTTTATATATTGATAAATTCGTGTCTTTAAAAAATCATTTATTCTAAAATCTGAATCAAGTATGTATACTATTGATGATGATGATGATGATGTGTTATACAGTAGCTTTATATCTTACGGTTAAAATATCGTCCCTTCCTCTCCTAAATTACTTTCTCCACTGCCCAAAATCTGCTGAGTTTTTCCTTACCGAATATCTCTCTTGTTTCCTCCAAACTCGGTGCAGCCTTTTTCCTCCCCTTTGCGGTTCAGGTTCGGTTTTATTGATGGAACGCCAGCATCCACGTCTGCTCTCTTGAAGTCATATGCTTTGGGATGTGATCTTGGCAATAGTGGCTCGCTTTCCTTACCTGGTGATCCATGTCTTCGGCTTCTTTTCCTCTTTTAAATGTTCACCTCCTTCCTTTGAGAGACATGGAATTCCCTCGTGTGAACAGGCCCCCCTCTTGTGTCACTCGTGCAAAAGTTAATAAAAGGGGCGGAGTTATACCGTTCTTATCTGCCTATTTGCAAAAAAGAAACAAAAATGCATGCTGTGACAGATTTCGTATATGCTGATATTTAATTAACAAATATCTTTGCCCTTTTTGATTGCATAACAGAACTCTGAATCAAAAGTGAATAACTTATTTAAATGTTATTTTTCGCTTTTTCTTAATTTTGCGCTATAAGAAACGTTACTAATATTCTCCTACCCTTAATCGGCCAAATTTCTCCCTCTCTTTCTCTGAAATGGCGCAATTCATTTCAGAACTGTGATTCATTCATTGGTTCCTGTCCCACATCAGTTTTAAAGAATGGTCAGCATTGGAGTGAATTTTATATGTGTATGAGAGAGAGAGAGAGAGAGAGAGAGAGAGAGAGAGAGAGAGAGAGAGAGAGAGAGAGAGAGAGAGAGATTAACGAATAAGACTCAATTAGTGACAAATAACCCAGTTGGTCAACTTCGTGACTGTTTATTTGCTCTTCATTCTCTTGTTACAGGATCCATTTTCATTTTCTCGTGTGCTTATCGTCCATATCTTTCTTCGTTGTCTTTTCATCTACCCTCAATTTGGTCGTCAATTTTTTCCAATCAAACACAACTGTCATCTTCATTTAGTTTGTATAATGGCTCTACATTTCCTCTGTGTCGTTGCTTTTCAGCATCTCTTTTTATTTCCATTAGTTCAGATCTCTCTCTCTCTCTCCCCCCTTTTGTGACGGCTCTCACATTCTCTCCATAAAGAAACTTCTTTCCGAAGTTGCCTCCTTCTTTCAAACTTCCGCGCTCCTCTTCTTTCCATTCTTGCTCTTCCTGTTCCTGCTGGGCGAGACTTGAAAGAAATCCCGAGGACGGACGCTCTTGGCAGGCAGTGAAGGCCAGCGTTTGGCTCCTTCGCCAGGTCTTCAAGATAAACAGTCGCTTTATTCAGTGGCATTCGAAGATGTCTGCCTTGGGTCAATTTGCCTTCGGGTGAGTGACATTTCGTCTTCTCTTTAAAATGTCGAAATATGATTTCCAGCCATTTTCTTCTCTAGGTTTTTAAATGCTCGTGTACAGTTGGACACAGGTTTGGCCGGTACACCTCAGTCTAAGCGAAGTGTGCCCTTGAACCCCTTACTTTGTTGCTAGTTCCTTTTTGTAGCCCCTCCCACCACCTGTTCTTTTTTTCTAACATGAACGCTTTGTTCATAGCGCTCGAGAAAGAGAGAGAGAGCCAGTTAGTTTAATGATTGTTTATAGGGAGTAATGTGGTTGGTATAACCGAAGGTTTTTGTGTACACTTTTTAATCTAAATAGGTTAGGACGGAAGCGAAATTCTTGAGCGATTGTTTTTTTTAACAACAGCAGCGGGTAATTTCGTGGATGCCCAGATTTATAATTATTGGATTTATCTATAATATTGCAAATGCATCTATTTATTTATCAGTAAATATTAATTTATCTTTGCTTGGTGTATTCGTGAATGATAGAATCGGTTTATTATTTTTATTTTGAATATTGTGTGATAGTTTAATTAGCTATGAGTGTTGTTAAGTTTTTTTTATTTATTTGTAGAAGCGTGATTCCTCTTATCACATCTTCTGGTTGAGTGAAGCTTCTTTTCCCTCTTCTGTTACGAATGCCAATTGCATGTTGACGACCATACTTAAATATAAAACTTAAAATAGACTGCTCTTAAAGGATAGTAATTGACTGTTGAGGACTAGGCCTGGGAAAGAATTTGATCCACTTTTGATGATGATGATAACGACCCCGACCGACTAAGGCTCTGGGATTGGACTGCTTCCTTCGTCAGATTGACAGAAGTTACCGTTCGCCCACGGAGGAGCGGTGGGTGGCTAAAGTGCCCGTCTAGACTTTTCAGTGTAGTGTGTGGGGCGACGGTGTCCTATTACTTTCAAGTTTTTTGTTATATTTAGGTTGTGGGTATTTTTCATGTTGTTTGCTTTAGTTTGAAGTTAATTAATGGAATGGAATGGAATTAAGAGTTTAAGCCAAAGGCTTAAACTGGGACTTATGAGGTCATTCAGCGCAGGAAATGAAATTGAGAGTAAGTAGGTTTGAAAGGTGTAACATGAGGAAAACATCGCAGTGGTAGTTTGAAATAATTGTTAGAGGGTGGATAGCAAGATGGAAGGAAGATAATATGAAAGGAATGAAAGGGGTTGCAACTCGGGGCCGAAGGGACGCTGCAAAGAACCTTTTTAGTTTTAGTGAATATAGTTTTAAGGATTATGTTTTGTTTAATTGTCGTTTCTGTATGAGGGTCCAGTTACCGATGACGTCAGGGGAAAGTCTGCGTTGTAGTGATTTTTGTAAGTAAGAAAAATTCAAGCTTGTGGGTCTTTTTTTATTTTATTTATTTATTTATTCATTTATTTATTTTTTTACATCCCGCCACACCTACACTATCTGTTTAGTTACGAGTTTGTTTGATTCAGTGTAAAATCGATGTTGGGAGTGTACATGAATGTAATTCCAACGAATATGAAGTAGCTACTGGTGCGTATAATATAACAGAAGCAGGTTAGGGGTCATTACATTTGCTTTATGTCTATTACAATTAGAATCATAATTACCTTACCTGCTATCGAATTACAATTACAGCTTCAATTACAAGATGGGGAACAATATCAAATGCAATCATTAGTATAATTCCACAATTTTAATATTTCAAAATTGTAATCACAGCTGCAAATACATATATATAAAATTTATTGCTCAATTACATTTCTCACACCTGTTTCCTTGGAAAAAAAAAAGCAAAATACAGATAGTTGCAAAGAAAACTTTATACTTGAGTTTGGTGCTTTTACAATCAATTTCTGCAACAATTGTAATCTGTAACTTATAATACCTTTAGTACAAATACAAAACAAACATATCTAGAATATTTTAGACCTCCTGCAGAAATAATCGTTAACATCCTATGATTTGCCTAAGTAAATTGTTAGTATGTTTACTGTGTTGAATATTATAATGCTTTTAAGAAAATTAAACTGAAATACAAAACTCAAATACTGGAAAAATTTATCTAAAAAACTTTTTGCACAAAAAAAAATAAAAATGGAATCAATAATTTTTTTTAGATTCTCCCTTAAAACTAAACTGAGTAGCGACTCAAAACACCTCTCTATTGCATTTGATTAAGAGGAGTTCTCGAAAAGTAAGAGGACTGCTCTAGCATAACAATTTCAAATAAAGTTATTTTATTATTTGAACTTTTCAATTCCAATTACAATTATAATTACCATTAAATATAAATAAAAAACAAATGCAATTACAATTAACTTAAAAACGTGTAATTAAAAACATTTCAAATAAATTAAAATTACTCCAAGCCTGAATAAAAGGTAAGTGTTTATTTTTAATTGGTAAAAAAGCTCTCTTAGATATTCAAACCTAGGTTAGGGAATTCGCGAACACTGTTACCGAGCTCGTTTTATGAAGCAGTGCTCAGCGAGTCATTCAGTTCTCAACATAATGTTAGTAACAGGAACAGTAATTACGTGAGTATGTTAAATTTAACAGTAATATCTTTATTTCATACCATAATGATTATGTTCCCTATTGGCTAATCCTACAATCAAGGAACGATATAATGATAAATGAGGGAAGGTATCGTCTTACTCGACTCGAAACAAAGTCTGAATCCCAACGGAGGTGAGGCCGCCAGCAGGATTTTTAATTAAATGGGTCACACTTCATAACCACTCATAATGAATCGAAGGGACTTCAGAAATCTGGTGCTGCTGCGAGGACGAATTATCACTTTACGCGACAATGGCCTCAGTCTCGATACGAGCCATTGCACGTGATGTTGGTGTGTGGGTCCCCCACCACAGAAGTGGATATGAAGGTGGGAGGAGAGTGACAACTTGAACGACTTGCGTAAGTTGTTAACGCTGAATGACTGGTGAATATGAAGGAATTATGTTCTATGTTACATGACTCATGTTTATTTTATTTTGCTTATTTAATGTGAAAGTTTCTTTCTTAAATCTATTTCGTCTCTCTATTATAATTCTGGTTAGACTACAAATATTGACAGCCATTCCAACACCACAGTAATATTTCAGGTGCACCTCCATTTTTCCACACCGGTGGGTGGTTGGCCCTTACCGACCTCAACCATGAACAAAGTTAGATAGTCGACTGAGTTGTCTCGGCATAATTAAGCTTATAAGAGCATTTTATTTGTGCCCACCCCCTCCCCCACAGTGATTGTGCGTATTACGATAGATATAGTTTACATGTTAAATGCCATTTCAGTGATGGCTCAGGAATGAATTACAGTTTTAATAATCACCAACCAAATTGAGAATATTATGGAATATGTAACCACATTCTATTTTGATATGCTTTTGAAACCAAAAATATACGGACATGTTTACTAAATTATGATCAATCCATAGAGCACAAAATTCCAAGAATCTAGAATTGATTGCAATATTATATAAAATAAAATATCAGTTAAACATTTAGATATTATGCTCTCTTAGCTAGGCCAGGGGGTCCACGGAAAACCACCCCAGCTGAGGATGACGCCATGGTCAGGGCGGCTCGAGAGCAACCCTTAACCAATGCTGAGGTCATTCGTGAAGACCTTGGATTAGAGGTGTCATCGATGACAGTACGACTAGACTCCACACTGCCGGGATTCATCAACGAACTCCAGAGACGCAGGAGCTCTTGACGGAGCGACATACGGTGGGAAGGTTTGATTTTGAGCAACGTGACGCTGACATGGGTATGGAATTCTGGGGCCGGGTCTTCATCTTTACTGACGAGAAGTGCTTCTTTCTCATCCACATCGCATGGGAAAGGATCTGCATTGTTGGCCAACAAACAAAACTCGGTATGATAAGGAAAATCATAACTTGCATCAATTATCAGTTGCATTGTCTTTATATTACTTATTAATCTTCAGATTTTGTTCCACGGGAATGGATTGTCCAAATATATAAAGGGAGTGAACATAAATAAGAGTGTTATTTCTGAGATTCATATTTAGCTAAGGGACAGTGGCATCATTTGCTCTTTTTCCTCAAATGATTAAATAATTAAATAATAGAATTCCTTCAGTGTTGTTCATCACTGGGAATTTAATTCGCTAAAGAAATATATATATATATATATATATATATATATATATATATATATATATATATATATATATATAATTTATATTATACACCATTTTTTTCTCATTCAGATACGAATCCCGTAACATCGTTGAGGTGGTTCGATCCGGCCATGTCAGTCACCTGCAACGTATGGGGCTGGGTGTGTGTGTCTGCATGGTATGGGTGATGTGTTCCGTATCAAGGGACGATTTCCAGCAGCTAACTGAGTCTGCTGAGCTGCTGCAAACCTCCTCCTTCTTGCTTTCGTGACGAGAAAGGAATTTTCCCTTCCCACCTGCAGGGTCCATCCTGTTCATGCACGACCGGTGGTGTCCCATTCATTCACACTGCTCGTGTTGTTCTTGAAGAGTGGTTTGCCGGGCAGGATAACCTGCTTCTTCTGGAATGGCCGAGCAAAGGAGCAGACATGAATGTGACTGAACACGTGTGGGCCCAGATGGTGAACACATGGAAAATGGAACATGAGAGAACAACGCAGGAACTCATGGCTCACATCAACGCTGCTCAGTGGGACATTTGTAGAGGGAGAGAGACGGCAGCAAATTCTCAACCTTGTTCATTCGATGCCCGACAAACTGAGAGAGAGAGAGAGAGAGAGAGAGAGAGAGAGAGAGAGAGAGAGAGGGTGGATGGTCAAGGTATGAGACTGTATAATAAATGTGATATTTTTGTAATAGGACATTAAATTTTCTCACTTTGTTCTCACTACTAGTTATTTAATTATGTTTTAATAAACATAATTCACAACAAGTTTTTATTATAACCATGATATTCTTGATATAATGTTCGAAATATCTGTAAACATAAAAAAAAATGCATAATGCCTCCATACAATAACGAGAGTGGGTATCGCTGTAAACTTTCCTGCTTAATCGGTCGGGCCCCACGTGTTTTCGATGTCTCTTCCTAATCACTGTTTCTTGTTAATAAACAACATTGAACTATAGAACTGAATGAAGACTCGCCCAGCACTGTTTTCATACAATGAGGTCGGTAACGGTATTGGCAAATTGCCTTACCTACACTTCGTTCACTGTGATGTGGCCGGAACAGATATGTTACCTCACTAATTTTCCTTTTCTGATAATCATATTAGCTTCTTGGAGTCTATTAAAATAGTTTTCATTATTTGAAATGTAATGCTTTATGTCCTACGGATATTTTCAATGTATCTTTTGGTTAAAACTTTGGAGTCTATTAAAATCGTTTTCATTATTTGAAATGTAATGCTTTATGTCCTACGGATATTTTCAGCGTACATTTGGTTAAAACCTAAGTTATATTAACAAGAGTAAAGATGTGGCATATTTCTTGGCCGTCGTTGTTATTTGTGAGTATATATACATAAGGGTCATATGCTTTGTAAGGTATTTTAAAAGGTCACTGTCAATTTATTAGAACATACTCTTTCTATGTCAGCCACTACAAGGACAGCCCAAATGCCTTCACCTATCACCTGAGGCCAAGGAAATATATAGTCTATAATATATCAGGGAATACATCATTTTAGAAAAACAACAGTTAACCCGTTAAAGGTCAACCACGTCATATGACGTGTTGCAGAAGTCGTCCCACATAGGTTGTCCACGTCATATGACGTTCTTAAGATTTTAAATTTGCGCACCTTCATAGCTCATTGTATCGATATTGTTTCTGTACGACTTAGGGCCTTATTAGTCATCATGAGGAGAGGTCTTGCTGGCCACTTGCACTGCTCGTCGTCCATTTGTATGAACTGCAAGGGCGGGGGCCGGGTTATGGGTGGCTTAGGAGGTGGTCAGAAGTGTCAAACCAGCTAATCCTGGGTGGCAAAGGATTGGTGGTGATAACTTTCTGCCTCACACCTTCGATTTTGATGAAAGTATATCAGGAATAAAGCGATCTTTAAAGTTTTTTTAATGATTCTATGATAGAACTTAACTGTAGAGGAATGAAATCGTTACTTTCATTTTATGAAAGGGGGTAATAAGTCAAGCGAACATTCAAGGGAACAACAGTGGTATGACATTACGGTATCAGAGATGAGAAATTTCTTTGCCTTGGTTATGCATATGGGTATTGTCAGGAAGGGCAATTATCGTGATTATTGGGTCACTGATCCTCTCCTGAATACACTAATTTTTTCGAAAGTAATGTCTTTGAATCGTTTTATAAACATTTTACGTGCATTACATATCTATGATAATCTTGAAGTATATCTAACCAAGGCAGTAGGCAAAATAAACAAAATTCGTGCAGTCTGATCATAGAAGAAATAGATGCAAAGAAGTGTTTGACCCCTTTTGTAATGTGGTCATAGATGAGAGCCTCGTTTTATGGAGAGAGATATCACTTAGAGAGTATATTCCTGCCAAACGCCACAGATTTGGATTGAAACTGTTCGTTTTCATGTGACTGTCAAACTGGTTTTGTTCAAGATCTTATAAAGAAAGTGTAGTTTGTAAGTTATAGTACTGAATACAAAGTAAAATAAACCTGTTTCTACCTTCAATTTTGTAAAATAAATTAATATTCGTATGAGTGGTAAAAAAAAAATGGTGGATTAGGGGACTTATAAGGTAGGTATGGAGTATAAAAAAAAAGTGATTATGTACAAAAGCACGGCAAGGATTATGTCTCAGCAGCCAGCCCCTAAAGCAAAACTTACGATTTTGGACCATAAAATGCTGGTGTGCCTTTTAAATGCTTCTTTCTTGCCTTTTAAATGTCATTTTCTTTCTTTTGGGATCATTTGGCATTGATAAAGCCAAAAAAAAAAAAATTATTTTAAATTTTTCGTAACCTGAGGGAGTAAACCTCGTTTGCAAGTATGTAACCTCTTACGGGTTAAGTCCTGTACTATACCTGGTGTTCTGAAGAAACTGTCGGTTATTTTATCGTTAATAAATCTGTGTGGTATAAGCGCGAATTTTCTCTAGAAAATTTCTTGATACTTTAAGAAATAGAATTTAATTGTCTCTGTGTGAGTAAAGTTATGGATGGATTATGCATTTGTATATGTTATTTTAAACATGGGTTTCGAATAACTGGTCTTGATATTTTATGAAGCTTTGTATTGATGAAAAATAAATAAAAATAATTGTTATTAAAGCTCCTTGGTTTTCAAAAGATAAGAGTATTTAAAGATGCTTCATATACAGCACTACCAAAATGTTATTTTATAGACTGTAGTATTTACTTTAACCAATAATACGAAGAATGGTTAAATAACTCTGTATCTCTGGGAGGGAATGAATAAAATCTGAATGAAAATGATATAAAAGAAAATAACTAAACAGGTAAGAAGCAAATCCTTTTCCTCGACTCCCAAGGTTTGAAGCAAATATTCAAGAAGGATTATATATCTGTGCAGTCCATACCCTTTGGCCTGACAACTCCACTTTTTCTACCTGGCCCCACCACAGCCATCTTAGGGAGTGAAATATGCTATAGCTTTGAATATATTTAAGGAAGCTTTTACGAATTACACAAGCAGTTATCTTATAATAAAAATGTGACCGTAGCCATTTCATATTCGTAGGTATAACACTTCATACTCCGAACATCGATGTTCACGGTGAATCAAACGAACCCCAACCGAAAATAGATAGCAGAGGGCTGAGGTGGTGGGCGGGGCTACAAACAAGAATAGTCCAGTGGAAATCCATTAAACCTTGTTTTGTCTGATAACAGATGTTTTATTGTTGATTATAGTGCTAGGGGTCTCCCTGGACATATTTAAGCCGGGTGACATTCTGACACCCTTGGGCAAAATTTTTTATAGCCAAAATTCAAAATGGCCGACACCGCCATAAGGAAAATCTTAAATTTGTGATATCTAAGCTTCTAATTGTCATAGAAGCCTGATTTTTGTGGCTAAATATATGTTTTTGAGGTAGTAGAAGACATCTAGATACTCAAATTAGACATATTTTATCTCTTTATATACATCTGAGAACATTGATACATTTTGAGGCCCTTAAATCACAGTATAATATGTCATTGGGAAATTTAACTTCAATTTTCTGGTAAAGAGGAACATTTTGTTTGTAAAATGAGGTCATTAATTAAAACTACAAAATAAAAAATAAAAAAAAGAAAAAAAATACAGACAGCAAAACTGCAGCATTATACATTGATAATTAACATCAGGTAACAATAGTGTGCGACAGCAACATCAAATATATTTAGTTTATGTGTAATGCATTATGAAGTATTTTATTATAGGCACCAAGTCCTGTTCTATCAAGCACATAAGATGCAGTATTTATGCTGAACAATTTCAGTACTTTGAGCAGAAACATAATAATCAATCTATGAAATTTAATAAGGTATAATCTGAAAGTTGTAACAAAGTTGTTGAACCCGCACATATGCACGCAATTATATTATACACTCATAGCAAATTGCATTAACAAAAATCAATTCATCTATGCCAAATCATATTTCTAAATCCTCTAAACTTTAGGCACAAAAGCAAACAAGCAATCAATTGTCATCTTCTGGTTCACTTAGTTCATTATCTTCCTGGCTTACTGAAGTCATTCTGACTGTCTGAGGGTTTCTGCAGTCACCAGATAGATAGCAGTCACAAAATTCTGAGCAAGAGACTTGGGCTGTTCTACAGCTACAGCGGGCTGTGGAACAAGAATCACATCCGCATTTGATCATTTTTAGGACATAATTAGGTGCAACAGACACATTTGATGGCAGAGGGATCGGCTCCAGTATATTGGCTGTAGGACTCTTCATCCAGCCATACTTTAGGGGACTGAGTGCAGGTGGATCTGGTTGTAGTGCGCTTCTCCATATGGCAGCTTGAAAATGAGCTCTAAATACATGTTGCTTGAAAGCTTCACTCGTAGGGGGTAGAACTCTCAATTCAGGAGCAGAGTTTAGCCTATGGTTGGCCATCTTACCTAACCAGACCTGGTAATGCAGAGCTGTCATATCAGTTTCATTCTGGTGGCCATAGCATGATGCAATGAAGGCAACAGACTGGAGTATAACAGAGGCCTCATTCTCTGTTGTAATGCCAATTGTGTTAAGGTGTTTCTTTCCAGATTTGAGAACATTGAACACAGTTCCTTTCCCTATGCCCCACAATGCTGACACAGTATCACAGCCAGACAATACATGTGCTGGCAAGATATCTTCAATGATGTCCTCATGCTCCTTAACAGTTGCTTTGATATCAGCACATTTTCTTCCTAAACTTGTCCCCATCATGACTAGATTGCATGTAAGCTGTCTCTGCTTGTAAAAATGCAGTAGTAACACAAAAACATCTGTGTCATCAGCCACCACCCGAATATTGCTGTGCCCTGTTTCAGCCAGATGGACTACCTGCTGTGCAATGATTACATCAGCCTCTTCATGCGTCGTGCGAAGATCTTGCCGCTCCTGAACTTGTCCATCACTGACCTGCATGGGTGTCGGCAGTGAGCCTGTTACAACCAGTGCATTTCCATTTTGTGGAAGTAGGTCGTGGTGCTCTCTGATGTACAGCCAGATCAAGTTTATCAGCTGTACTTTATTCTTTGTCACAGTGAGACACCTTCTGAGATGGAAGCGGTGTAAGAAGTGACAGGTGATGTTCCCTACTAGCATCTTTCCCAGCTCGGAATGATCTTGTGATGTCCTTAATGCTATTATCATAATACCTATCGAAGATTACATATGTGTCAGTGGTGTTTAGCTGACGTGAGAGATAATCAAGGAAGTTCTTGATGAAGTCTTGCACAAGACCATGAGCTGGCCAGCGAACTACCCACAGTATGGCGCATCCATCCAGAACAATAACATCTGCAGGTGTGGACAAACGCTCTGACTGCTCAACTTGTAGCTTAGTCTTCAAACTGGACTTTGCTTTGGTAATCCTCATCTCCCCTGATTTGTCAAACATGGATGGTGGTGCAGAGGCTAACTCATAGCTGAGCACATCCTGCATGTTGATGTCTCTGACCTTCTGTAGACACAAAACTCTACCATATATCAAAGATGGATCATATACTGGAACATTCCCAATTTTGATTCTCTTCTTCTGTTCAGCCATGGTTACTGTAGGCTTTGCTAGTGGCTTATGAAAGCTCTCAGGCCAGCCATCCTCATAGCTTTTCATCAAATGCTTTCCCAACTTCACAGATTCGTCAATGTTGACAGAAGGTGATGCCACCCTCCCTGTGACAATGTTTACAAGGACACCAGGCTGATGGCTGTCAGAATTCAAGGGATCAATGCATGTTGTCAGCTTGTCTCTGATCTTCTCTCTGTCTATGGCATCAGTTTGTATTCTTGATGGGCCCTCTTCCTTATGAGTTGTCACAGTAGTCTGCTCATCTGGATCTGACAAGGACATGACATCTTTTCTGAGCTGTGCACATAGATGGAGACTAAGTGCCCATCTCTTCACTGTAGATGGCTGCAAAGTTATACCAACTAAACCTCCAGTACTGTGACCATATCTCATGAATGTACTTTCAATGAAGAGGTCTGACCATAATCCATTCCAGATACCACTTTGATGACGCATTACATGATTGCCCTTCATAAACTCTTTCTGGACTAGACTGGGTAACTTTGACATGGAAGCTGTCACCTCTACTAATACTAGCTGTTCGTAACCGTGCTGCCGAAGTAAAACTACCTTTCCCACTGCCACTACAGTTAACATATTCTTTCAAATAGCAATCCTGGTCAGCCATTTTTGTTCATCTGAAATAAGACAGACAAGGAACTTAATGTATGCCACCACCATCAAACTATCAACAATTATTATGTAATTTGTAACTACTATGAAAAACATGCAAACAGTTCGATTAAGAATTTGGGCCAATTTTCGGCCTCTATCATCAAAATATGTACAATGACTTAATGAATCATAATCATGACCTGTCTTGGTGTCTCATAATTCTCCTAAAACATACATTTAGCTACAAAAATCACGTTTCCAGGTCAGTTAGAAGCTTAGATATCACAAATTTAAGATTTTCCTTATGGCGTTGTCGGCCATTTTGAATTTTGGCTATAAAAAATTTTGCCCAAGGGTTTCAGAATGTCACCCAGCTTAAATATGTCCAGGGAGACCCCTAGTACTATAATCAACAATAAAACATCTGTTATCAAGCAAAACACGCTTCTTCAAAAATCTTCAGTTTTCCACTAGACTAGAACAACTCGCAGCTCAGTAAGGGGTAAAAGGCTGCTCTTCGCTCAGATACAGAGGTGTACTGTACCAGTCAAACCTGTGTCCAACTGCACGTGCTTACCTCACACAGGGTGAGAGAAAAACGGTAGAGGAATGCAGGAGAGAGAGAGAGAGAGAGAGAGAGAGAGAGAGAGAGAGAGAGAGAAATAAAGGCGACCCCCTGTCTTAGCATCGTATTATAGGACTATGCTTAGACTTATTTTTTTCCTAACTGTACATTGACGAAAATCAGCACTTGTAACAAAAAATATTAACATTAAAAAAGATGGCCAACCCTTTCGTAAGTCCATGCTCATGGAAGAGCGCCTGAGATTTCCAGTTAGGCTGAGCTTTCCCTTATCACTTCTCTGACCTCCACTATTTATTGTTCGAGGTAAAGGGCTCACTGTGGGAAAACACATCTCAAATGCGCCTCCTATAACAGATTTTCTAATTTCCCTGATTTGAATTAACAGATACTATTCAATGATGCTAAGCCTCTGCTGTGCTTAGTAGCAGAGAAGGGGAATGCGTACGTAAGTCCATTCTGATTTTACCTCAGCCAGTTCTGGCCCTCGTGATGTGTACCAGTGTCAACAAAATAATAGACCGATACTTGAAGTCAGGGACCGGCGATGGTCAGAAGATTTTCGGGTTTGTTGTCAATAAACTGGTGAAAGTGAGAAAGGCAGGAAGAAGCTCCTTTCAAAACCGTTAGGGAAGAAGGTGCTTCCTTCAGCGTCACTGGGAAAGCATTTTGGATGCTTAGCTTCATAAGGCTCCTCCAGGATTAGCATACAATGTCATTTGTTCTTTTTCTCAAAACATCTATCAGAGAGAGAGAGAGAATTTTTAAAAAATGCAATGTTATTTTCTTTTACTTAGAACTTCTATCTGTACGTGTGTGCGTGGCGGGGGGGCGGGGGTGTCGCGGGAGACAGACAGACAGAGTGACATACCTACATACGATATTATCTCATTTTACTTAAAACTTTTATCCCTGAGAGAGAGAGAGAGAGAGAGAGAGAGAGAGAGA
Organism: Macrobrachium rosenbergii; assembly: GCA_039081455.1. Lineage (NCBI taxonomy): Eukaryota > Metazoa > Arthropoda > Malacostraca > Decapoda > Palaemonidae > Macrobrachium > Macrobrachium rosenbergii. The sequence goes on along the minus strand of JANJGK010004170.1, from coordinate 35,944 downwards.
GAGAGAGAGAGAGAGAGAGAGAGAGAGAGAGAGAGAGAGAGAGAGAGAGAGATAAAAACGTACCCTCATGCAATATTAGCTTTCTCTCGCCCTCTCTCAAAACTTCGCTATCTCCTCGTGCATCTTGAAGAACAGCCAAACTTTCCTTTCCAAACTGAAATAAAATCCTCTGTCCACTCCAGCATCAGGAGAGCCAGCAGCCACATATTCCAAACGCAATGTGGAATTTGGCGAAGTTTTATTTCTGAAGAACAGAATGAGAGGAAGAACGAAAACAGCTGGAAGTACTGATATGTTTGGTCATTTGTCAAATGGTTATCATAACTATTTTACGTATTGCTCGTGATTTACTTAACTTGTAAGACAGTGTATAAATGGGCAATTTAAAATTAACTGAAAAGGTCTCTAAACACAAAAAGCGGCGCATTTTAGTTTATGTTTTGAAATTACGTGAATGGAATGACAGAACTGGTAAAATCGTAAAGATATTCCAAAGAATCTGGTCGAGGAATAAATTAGGTATGCACCAGAATTCGAAATAAATAAATAATTAGATCAATAAATAAATGAAAACGTAGATAGATACATACACAGATAAATAGATAGGTAGATAGACAGATATTAACTTATTCTCATACTAGTCTACATCCGTGTCAAATCTTTCAGTATCTGAGTAGCCAAGCCATATTTCTTATCTTAAACAAACATTGCGTATAAAGCAACATTTTGTATGTTTTGTAAATGCAAAATTTGCTCCTTGTTATCTAGGGAGAGGGAGAAAGAGAAAGGGACGGCACGTGAATTTCGACAGACTACTATATAACTAAAAAGGATAGCATAGTTTCCAATCAAATAAATTTGTTACTGGCTATGTTGAAATATCAACTTCTGTATAGTTAAAGAAATGATCCTGTGTTGATGTCATTTACAGTTTGCACTGAAAATAAAATAATAACAAAGTCCTATTTTTACAGCTTAGTACACTTGAAACGGTTGTAAGCTAGTTAAGAGAATTACTGCTTAATATATGAATTTTTAAGCTAGTGATTTCTGATAATACTCATAATTCTATTTTTTTTCCTTTTCTATGGTTCTCGACTTCAGCACAAAAATATTTATTTATTTATTTATTTATTTATTTATTTATTTATCTATATATTTATTTATCTATCTACCTATCAATCTATCTATCTATTTATCTACATAGATAGATAAATACAGAAATGCAATAAAAAATAACATGTATCAATCCACAGATTTAAGAATACTGGCAAACCAGATCTCGCAGCCAAAGACCTGGTAAGCATTAACTTGCTGGATGAGCCGAAGAGCCAAATGGTCCTGTCATTCTCATGGAAAGCGGCCGGGGGTATCACTGGAAGTTCACTGGACCCAGAAGACTGAAGCTGGAAGTGCAAAAGTGAAGCCTGAACTTGTGACCGAGGGTGGCGAATGGAAGTAGGTTGGGGGGCCACTCGAAGTTCGCTGGACCCGGAAGACTGAAGCTGGATGCGCAAAAGGGAAGCCTGGACTTGTCTATAAGTTTCAGTTGTAGCAGTAATTGAAAAGGTTATTACAACCATGTTCTATTGAAAAACCATTGTTTCGATAATTATCACTCTCATGTATACCAAACTGTATAAATTTGAATATGGAAATTGTGGCCGAGGAAGGCGGAAGGAAAGCGGCTGAAGGGCCACTGGAAGTTCGCTGGACCTAGAAGACTGAAGCTGGAAGCGCAAAAGTGAAGCCTGTACTTGTGGCAGAGGACAGCGGTTGGAAAGCTGTTGGGGGGCCACTGGAAGTTTGCTGGACCGGAGGCTGCTGGAAGTTTGCTGGACCCGAAAGACTGAAGCTGGAAGTGCAAAAGTGAAGCCTGGACTTGTGGCCAGCGGATGGAAAGCGGTTGGGGGGCCACTGGAAGTTCGCTGGACCCAGAAGACTGAAGCTGGAAGCACAAAAGTGAAGCCTGGACTTGTGGCCAAGGACAGTAGATGGAAAGCAGTTGGGGGGCTGCTGAAAGTTCGCTGGACCCGAAAGACTGAAGCTGGAAGCGCAAATATGAAGCCTGGACTTGTGGCCGAAGACAGTGGATGGAAAGCGGTTGGTGGGTTGCTAAAAGTTCGCTGGACCCAGAAGACTGAAGCTGGCAGCACAAAAGTGAAGCCTGGACTTGAGGCCGTGGATGGCAGATGGAAAGCAGTTGGGGACCGCTGGAAGTTTACTGGACCCGGAAGACTAAAGATGGAAGCGCAAAAGTGAAATGTGGACTTGTCTATAAACTTCAGTTGTATTAGTAACTGAATAGGTTACTACAATCATGTTCTATTGAAGATCCATTATTTCGATCATCATCACTCCAATGTATACCTAACTGTATACATTTGAATATGGAAATTATGGCTGAGGACGGTGGACGGAAAGCGGTTGGAGGGCCGCTGGAAGTTCGCTGAACCCAGAAGACAAGCTGGAAGCGCAAAAGTGAAGCCTTGACTTGTAGCTGAGGACGGCGGATAGAAAGCAGTTGGGGGTCTGCTGGAAGTTTGCTGGACCCAGAAGACTGAAGCTGGAAGGGCAAAAGTGAAGATTGGCCTTGTGGCCAAGGATAGCAGATCGAGAGCGGGTTGGGGGGCTGCTTGAAGTTCGTTAGACCTGGAAGACTGGAGCTGGAAGCAGGAAGGATGAGGACTGGACTTGTGGCCGAGGACGGCGGATGGAAAGCAGTTGGGAGGCTGCTGGATATTCACTGCACATGGAAGACTGAAGCTGAAAGTGGATAGAAAAAGCCTGGACTTGTGGCCAAGGATGGCGGCTGGAAAGTGGCTGGGAGGGCGCTGGAAGTTCACTGCACATGGAAGACTGAAGCTGATAGTGGAAAGGAGAAGCCTGGACTTGTGGCTGAGGACAGATGGTGGAAAGTGGTTGGGGGGCTGCTGGAAGTCTGCTGGACCTGGATGACTTAAGCTGGTAGTGCAAAAGTGAAGCCTGCACTTGTGACTGAGGACGGTGTATGGAAAGCGGTTGGGGGGCTGCTGGAAGTTCTCTGGACCTGGAAGACTGAAGCTGGAAGCGTAGCCGGTCAGTGGAAAGAGGTTGGGGGCCACTGAAGTTCACTGGCCCCAGAAGACTGAAGCTGGAAGTGCAAACGGCTGATGGAGAGTGGTTGGGGGGTCACTGGAAGTTCACTTGACCTGGAAGACTGAAGCTGAAAGCACAAATGTGAAGCCTGGAATTCTGGTCGAGGACAACTGATGGAAAGCGGTTGGGGGGCTGCTGGAAGTTCTCTGGACCCGGAAGACTGAAGCTGGAAGTGCAAACAGCCGATGGAAAGTGGTTGTGGGCCGCTGGAATTTCGCTGGACTCGGAAAACTGAAGCTGAAAGTGCAAAAGTGAGGCCTGGACTCGTGGCTGAGGACGGAGGATGGAAAGCATCTGTGGGGCTGCTGGAGGTTTGCTGGACCTGGAAGACTGAAGCTGGAAGTGCAAAAGTAAAGCCTTGATTTGTGACCGAGGATGGAGGATGGAAGCAGTTGGGGAATCTCTGGAAGTTTACTGGACGCGGAAAACTGAAACTGGAAGTGCAAAAGTGAAGCCTGAACTCGCACCCGAGGATGGTGGGTGGAAAGCGATTGGGGGGCCGTTGGAAGTTTGCTGCACCCAGAAGACTGAAGCTGAAAGTGGAAATGAGAAGCCCGGACTTGTGGCAGAGTACAGTAGATGGAAAGTGGTTGGGGGTAGTTGGAAGTTCGCTGCACCCGGAAGACTGAAGCTGGAAGCAGAAAGAAGAAGCCTGGGCTTGTCGCTGAGGACGATGGATAGAAAGCGGTTGGGTTGCCACCGGAAATTTGCTTGACCCGGAAGACTGAAGGGGGGGGGGGCATTGGAAGTTCCCTGGCCCAAGAAGACTGAAGCTGGAAATGGAAAGGAGAAGCCTGGACTTGTGACCAAGGACGGCAGATGGAACATGGTAGGGGAGACGCTGGAGGTTTGCTGGGCCTGGAAGACTGAAGCTGGAAGCGCAAAAGTGAAGTCCGGACTTGTGGCTGGGGTCAGTGTATGGAAAGTGATGGGGGGGGGGCCCTTTGGAAGTTTGCTGCACCCAGAAGACTGAAGCTGGAAGTGCAAAAGTGAAGCCTGGACTTGTCTATGAGCTTCAGTTGTAGTCGTAATAGAAAAATTTATTACAATCAAGTTCTATTGAAGAACCAATGTTTCAATAATCATCACTCCAATGTATAACAAACTCTATTAATTTGGATACGGAAATTGTGGTCGAGGATGGCGGATGGAAAGCAGTTGGGGTCAGCTGGAAGTTTTCTGGTCCTGGAAGACTGAAACTGGAAGCGTAAAAGTGAAGCCTGCACTTGTGTACGAGGACGGCGGATGGAAAGCAGTTGGGGGGCCGCTGGAAGTTTGCTGGACCCGGAAGACTGAAGCTGGAAGCGCAAAAGTGAAGCCTGGACATGTCTATAAGCTTCAGTTGTAGTAGCAATTGAAAAAGATATTACAATCATGTTCTATTGAAGAACCATTGTTTTGATCATCATCACTTCAATGTATAACAAACATAATAAATTTTAATATATAAATTGTGGGCGAGGAAGGTGGACGGAAAGCAGTTGGAGGGCAGCTGGAAGTTCGCAGGACCTGGAAGACTGAAGCCGGAATTGCAGTAGTGAAGACTGGACTTGTGGCCGAGTACGGCAGATGGAAAGCAGTTGGGGGGCCGCTGGAAGTTCGCTGGACCCGGAAGACTGAAGGTAAAAGTGAAAAGGAGAAGCCTGGACTTGTGGCCAAGGACGACAGATGGAAAGCGGATGGGGGGCTGCTGGAAGTTCGCTGCACCCGGAAGACTGAAGCTGGAAGCGGAAAGGAGAAGCCTGGACTTGTGGCCAAGGACAGCGGATGTAAAAAGGTTGTGGGGCCACAGGAAGTTCGCTGGACCCGGAAGACTGAAGCTGGAAGCTCAAAATTTAATCCCGAACATATGGCTGACGGCGGATTGAAAGCAGCTGGGGAGCCGCTGGAAGCTCGCTGGACCCAGAACACTAAACTTGTAAGCGCAAATGTGAAGCCTGGACTTGTGGCCGAGGACAGCGGATGGAAAGCGGATGGGGGGCCACTGGAAGTTCGCTGGACCCAGAAGACTGAAGAGGAGAGAGCAAAAGTGAAGAATGGCCTTGTGGCCGATTACGGCAGATGGAAAGGGGTTAGGGGGCAGCTGGAAGTTCTCTGGACCCGTAAGACTGAAGCTGGAAGCGCAAACGGCCGATGGAAAGTGGTTGTGGGCCGCTGGAATTTCGCTGGACTCAGAAAACTGAAGCTGAAAGTGCAAAAGTGAAGCCTGAACTTGTGGCTGAGGACAGCGGATGGAAAGCAGCTGTGGGGCCGCTGGAAGTTTGCTGGACCTGTAAGACTGAAGCTGGAAGTGCAAAAGTATAGCCTGGGTTTGTGACCGAGGATGGAGGATGGAAAGCAGTTGGGGGATCTCTGGAAGTTCGCTGGACCCGGAAAACTGAAACTGGAAGCACAAAAGTGAAGCCTGAACTTGTACCCAAGGATGGTGGGTGGAAAGCAATTGGGGGGCCGTTAGAAGCTCGCTGCACCCAGAAGACTGAAGTTGAAAGTGGAAATGAGTAGCCCAGACTTGTGGCAGAGTACAGTGGATGGAAAGTGGTTGGGGGGCAGCTGGAAGTTCGCTGCACCCAGAAGACTGAAGCTGGAAGCGGAAAGAAGCCTGGGCTTGTGGCTGAGGACGATGGATAGAAAGCGGTTGGGTTGCCACTGGAAGTTCGCTTGACCCGGAAGAATGAAGCTGGTAGCTCAGAAGTGAAGCATGGACTTGTGGCCAAGGACGGCAGATGGAAAGCGGTTGAGGGGGAGCACTGGAAGTTCCCTGGCCCCAGAAGACTGAAGCTGGAAGCGGAAAGGAGAAGCCTGGAATTGTGACCGAGGATGGTGGATGGAACACGGTAGGGGAGCCGCTGGAAGTTTGCTGGACCTGGAAGACTGAAGCTGGAAGCGCAAAAGTGAAGTCCGGACTTGTGGCTGGGGTCAGTGTATGGAAAGTGATTGGGGGTGGGGGGGCATTGGAAGTTTGCTGCACCCAGAAGACTGAAGCTGGAAGTGCGAAAGTGAAGCCTGGACTTGTCTATGAGCTTCAGTTGTAGTAGTAATTGAAAAAGTTATTACAATCTTGTTCTATTGAGGAACCATTGTTTCGATCATCATCACTCCAATGTATAACAAACTTAATAAATTTTAATATGGAAATTGTGGGCGAGGAAGGTGGATGGAAAGCGGTTGGAGGGCAGCTGGAAGTTCGAAAGGCCCGGAAGACTGAAGCCGGAATCGCAATAGTGAAGACTAGACTTGTGGCCGTGTACGGCAGATAGAAAGCAGTTGGGGGGCCACTGGAAGTTCGCTGGACCCAGAAGACTGAAGCTAAAAGCGAAAAGGAGAAGCCTGGACTTGTGGCCGAGGATGGTGAATAGAAAGTAGTTCGGGGACCCTGGAAGTTCGCTGCACCCAGACGACTGAAGCTGAAAGCAGAAAGGAGAAGCCTGGACTTGTGGCTGAGGATGGCGGATGAAAAGCGGTTGGGGGCTGCTGGAGTTTGCTGCACTAGGAAGACTGAAGCTGGAAGAGAAAAGGAAAGTCTGGACTTGTGGTTGAGGAGGACGGACAGAAGTTGGTTGTGGGGCCGCTGGAAGTTCGCTGAACACAGAGGACTGAAGCTGGAAGAGCAAAAGTTAAGTCTGGATATATGGCCGAGGACAGTGGATGGAAAGGGGTTGGAGACCCACAGGAAGTTCGCTGGACCCGGAAGACTGACGATGGAAGCTCAAAAATGGAGACTGTACTTTTGGCCGAGCACGGCTGATGGAAAGTGGTTGGGGGCAGCTGGAAGTTTGCTCCACCCGGAAGACTGAACCTGGAAGAGCAAAAGTGAAGCCTGGACATGTCTATAAGCTTCATTTATAGTAGTAATTGAAAAGGTTATTACAATAATGTTCTGTTGAAGAACCATCATGTCGATCATCATCATTTCCATGTATACCAATCTGTATGAATTTGAATCCTGGAAATTGTGGCCAAGGACGGAGGATGGAAAGCAGTTGGAGGGTCGCTGGAAGTTTGCTGGACCCACAAAATTGAAGCTGGAATCACAATAGTGAAACCTGTATGGAAAGCGGCTGGGGGGACGCTGGAAGTTCATCGGACCCTGAAGACTGAAGCAGGAAACACAAAAGTGAAGTCTGGAGTTGTGGCTGAGGACAGCAGATGAAAGCAGTTGGGGGGAAACTGGAAGTTCGCTGGACCCGGAAGACTGAAGCTGAATGCGGAAAGGAGAAGCCTTGACTTGTGGCCGAGGAAGGCAGATGGAAAGCAGTTGGGGGACCGCTGGAAGTTCGTTGGACCCAGAAGACTGAAGCTGGAAGCGTAAAAGTTAAGAGGGAACTTGTGGCCGAGGATGGCGGATACAAAGCGGTTGGGTGGTCGTTGGAATTTTGCTGGACCCAGAAGACTGAAGCTGGAAGCGCAAAAGTGAAGACTGGACTTCTGGCCGAGGATGTCAGATGGAAAGCGGTTGGGGACTGCTGGAAGTTCGCCGGACTCAGAAGATTGAAGCTGGAAGTGTAAAAGTGAAGCGTGGACTTGTGGCCGAGGATGGCGGATGGAAAGCGGTTGGTGACCGCCGGAAGTTCGCCGGACCCAGAAGACTGAAGCTAGAAGCGCAAAAGTGAAGCCTGGACTTGTCTATAAGCTTAAGTTGTAGTAGTAATTGAAAACGGTATTACAATCATGTTCTACTGAACAACCATTGTTTCGATAATCAAAACTCCCCTGTATACCAAACTGTATAAATTTGAATATGGAAATTGTGGCCAAGAATGGCAGATAGAAAGCGGTTGGAGGGCCGCTGGTAGTTTGTTGGACCTGGAACGCTGAAGAAGGAAGCACAAAATTGAAGCACGGACTTGAGGCCGAGGACGGCGGATGGAAAGCGGTTGTGGGGACGCTGGAAGTTCACTGGACCCAGAAGACTGAAGCTAGAAGCGCAAAAGTGAAGCCTGGACTTGTGGCCGAGGACGGCAGATGGAAAGTGGTTGGGGACTGCTGGAAGTTCGCTGGACCCTGAAGATTGAAGCTGGAAGCAAATAAGTGAAGCCTGGACTTGTGGCCGAGGACGGCAGACAGAAAGTGGTTGGGGGGCCGCTGGAAGTTCGTTGGACCACAAAGACTGAAGCTGAAAGCGGGAAGGATGAGGCCTTGACTTGTGGCTGAGGACAGCGGATGGAAAGCGGTTGGGGGGCTGCTGGAAGTTCGCTGCTCATGGAAGACTGAAGGTGAAAGTGGAAAGGAGAAGCATGGACTTCTGGCCGAGGACGGCAGCTGGAAAGCGATTGGGAGGCCACTGGAAGTTTGCTGCATACGGAAGACTAAAGCTGAAAGCGGAAAGGAGAAGCCTGGACTTGTGACTGAGGACAGCAGATGGAAAGCAGTTGGGAGGCTTCTGTAAGTTTGCTGGACCCAGAAGACTGAAGCTGGAAGCACAAAAGTTAAGCATGGATTTGTGGCCAAGGATGGCAGATGGAAAGCGGTTGGTTCTCTGCTGGAAGTTCATTGGACACGAAAGACTGAAGCTGGAAGCTTAAAAGTGAACCCTTGAATTGTGGCCAAGGACAGTGGATGGAACCCAGTTGGGGAGCCACTAGAAGTTTGCTGGCCCCAGAATAATGAAGCTGGAAGCAGGAAAGAGAAGCTTGGACTTGTGACTGAGGACGGCGGCTGTAACACGGTTGGTGGCCCGCTGGAAGTTCACTGGACCTGGGGGACTGGAGCTAGAAGCGCAAAAGTGAAGACTGGACTTGTGGCCGAGGACAGAGGATGGAAAGGAGTTGGGGGGGGGGGGGCGTTGGAAGTTTGCTGCACCCGGAAGACTGAAGCTGGAAGTGCAAAAGTGAAGCCTGGAATTGTGGTTGAGGGCAGCAGATGGAAAGTGGTTGGGGGGCTGCTGGAATTTTGCTGGTCCTGGGAGACTGAAGCTAGAAGCACAAAAGTGAAGCCTGGACTCGTGGCCAAGGACGGCAGATGGAAAGCAGTTGGGGGCCAGCTGGAAGTTAGCTGGACACGGAAGACTGAATCTTGAAGCACAAAAGTGAAGCCTGGACTTCTCTATAAGCTTCAATTGTAGTAGTAATTGAAAATGTTATTACAATCATGTTCTGTTGAAGAATCATTGTTTCGATCATCACCACTCCAATGTATAACAAAGTGTATAAATTTGAATAAGGAAATTGTGGCTGAGGACGGTGGATGGAAAGCGGTTGGGGGGCCGCTGGAAGTTCGCTGGACACGGAAGACTGAAGCTGAAAGTGAAAAGGAGGAGCCTGGACTTGTGGCCGAGGATGGCGAATAGAAAGTAGTTCGGGGACCCTGGAAGTTTGCTGCACCCAGAAGACTGAAGCTGAAAGCAGAAAGGAGAAGCCTGGACTTGTGGCTGAGGATGGCGGATGAAAAGCAGTTAAGGGGATACTGGAAGTTTGCTGCACCGGGAAGACTGAAGCTGGTAGAGGAAAGAAAAGTCTGGACTTGTGGCTGAGGAGGACGGACAGAAATCGGTTGTGGGGCCACTGGAAGTTCACTGAACCCAGAGGACTGAAGCTGGAAGAGCAAAAGTTAAGTCTGGACATATGGCTGAGGACAGTGGATGGAAAGCAGTTGGGGGGCTGTTGGAAGTTTGCTGGACCCACGACACTGAACATGAAAGCGCAAAAGTGAAGCCTGGACTTGTGCCCAAGGACGGCAGATGGAAAACAGTTGGGGGGATGCTGGAAGTTTGCTGGACCCAGAAGACTGAAGCTGGAAATGGAAAGGAAAAGCCTGGACTTGTGGCAGAGGACGGCGGATGGAAAGCGGTTGGGGGCCCACTGGAAGTTCGCTGTACCCGGAAGACTTAAGATGGAAGCTCAAAGATGAAGACTTTACTTTTGGCCGAGCACGGCTGATGGAAAGTGGTTGGGGGCAGCTGGAAGTTTGCTCCACCCAGAAGACTGAACCTGGAAGAGCAAAAGTGAAGCCTGGACATGTCTATAAGCTTCAGTTATAGTAGTAATTGAAAAGGTTAATACAATAATGTTCTGTTGAAGAACCATCGTGTTGATCATCATCATTCCCATGTATACCAAACTGTATGAATTTGAATCCTGGAAATTGTGGCCGAGGACGGAGGATGGAAAGCAGTTGGAGGGTTGCTGGAAGTTTGCTGGACCCGCAAGACTGAAGCTGGAATCACAACAGTAAGCCTGCACTTGAGGCCGAGGACGGGGGATGGAAAGCAGTTGGGGGGACGCTAGAAGTTCGCCAGACCCTGAAGACTGAGGCAGGAAACACAAAAGTGAAGTCTGGACTTGTGGCTGAGGACGGCGGATGAAAGCAGTTGGGGAGACACTGGAAGTTCACTGGACCCAGAAGACTGGAGCTGAAAGCGGAAAGGAGAAACCTTGACTAGTGGTCCAGGAAGGCAGATGGAAAGCAGTTGGGGTGCCTCTGGAAGTTTGTTGGACCGGGAAGACTGAAGCTGGAAGTGCAAAAGTTAAGAGGGAACTTGTGGCCGAGGATGGCGGATAGAAAGCAGTTGGGTGGTCGTTGGAATTTTGCTGCACCCAGAAGACTGAAGCTGGAAGCGCAAAGGTGGAGACCAGACTTGTGGCCGAGGACGGCAGATGGAAAGCGGTTGGGCGCCGCTGGAAGTTCACTGGACCCAGAAGACCGAAGCTGGAAGCGCAAAAGTGAAGACTGGACTTCTCGCCAAGGACGGCAGATGGAAAGTGGTTGGGGGCTGCTGGAAGTTCGGTGGACCCAGAAGACTGAAGCTGGAAGCGCAAAAGTGAAGCCTGGACTTGTGGCCGAGGATGGCAGATGGAAAGTGGTTGGGAACTGCTGGAAGTTCGCTGGACCTTGAAGACTGAAGCTGGAAGCACAAAAGTGAAGCCTGGCCTTGTTGCCGAGGACAGCAGATGGAAAGCGGTTGGGGAGCCGCTGGAAGTTCGTTGGACCACAAAGACTGAAGCTGAAAGCGGGAAGGATGAGGTCTGGACTTGTGGCTGAGGACGGCAGATGGAAAGCGGTTGGGGGGGCTGCTGGAAGTTCGCTGCACATGGAAGACTGAAGGTGAAAATGGAAAGGAGAGGCGTGGACTCCTGGCCGAGGATGGTGGCTGGAAAGCGATTGGGAGGCCACTGGAAGTTCGCTGCACACGGAAGACTAAAGCTGAAAGTGGAAAGGAGAAGCCTGGACTTGTGGCTGAGGATGGCAGATGGAAAGTGGTTGAGGGGCTGCTGGAAGAACGCTGGACCCGGAAGACTGAAGCTGGAAGTGCAAAAGTGAAGCCTGGCATTGTGACCGAGGATGGTGGATGGAAAGCAATTGGGGGCCGCTGGAAATTCGCTGGACTCGGAAGACTGAAGCTGGAAGCGCAAAAGTGAAATATGAACTTGTGGCTGAGAACGGCGGATGGAAGGTTGTTGGGGGCTGCTGGAAATTCGCTGGACCCTGAAGGTTAAAGCTGGTAGCACAAAAGTAAAGCATGGACTGGTGGCCGAGGACGGCTGATGGAAAGAGGTTGGGAGGCTGCTGTTGCTGCACACGGAAGACTGAAGCTGAAAGTGGAAAGGAGAATCCTAGACTTGTGGCTGAGAATGTTGGATGGAAGGTGGTTGGGGGGCTGTTGGAAGTTTGCTGGACCCAGAAGACTGAAGCCTGAAGTGAAAAAATGTAGCCTTGACTTGTGGATGTGGACGGCAGATGGAAAGCGGTTGGAGGGCTGCTGGAAGTTCTTTGGACCCGGAAGACTGAAGCTGAAGGCGGAAAGGAGAAGCCTGGACTTGAGGCCGAGGATGGCAGATGGAAAGCGGTTGGGGGCTGCTGGAAGTTCGCTACACCTGGAAGACTGAAGCTGGAAGCAGAAACGAGAAGCGTGGACTTGTGGCCGAACACGGTGGATGGAAAGCGGCTGGGGGCTGCTGGAAGTTCACTGGACCTGGAAGACTGAAGCTGGAAGCGCAAAAGTGAAGCCTGAACTTGTGGCCAAGGACGGCGGATGGAAATACGTTGGGGGCCGCTCGAAGTTCGCTTAACCTGGAAAAGTGAAGCTGGAAGCATAAAAGTAACGCCTGGGCTTGTGGCCAAGGACGGCGGACGGAAATAGTTTGGGAGGTTGCTGCAAGTTCACTGGAACTGGGAGACTGAAGCTGGAAGCACAAAAGTGAAGACTGGACTTGTGGCCAAGGACGGTGGATGGAAAGCGGTTGGGGGGCCACTGGAAATTCACTGGAACTGTAAGACTGAAGCTGGGAGCGCAAACGGCCGATGGATAGCGGTTGGGGGGCTGCTGGAAGTTCGCTGGACCTGGAAGACTGTAGCTGGAAGCGCAAAAGTGAAGCCTGGACTTCTCTATAAGCTTTGGTTGTAGTAGTAATTGAAAAGGGTATTACAATCATGTTCTACTGAACAACCATTGTTTCGATAATCAACACTCCCATGTACACCAAACTGTATAAATTTGAATATGGAAATTGTGGCCAAGGATTGGGGATAGAAAGCGGTCGGATGGCAGCTGGAAGTCTGTTGGACCCGGAACGCTGAAGAAGGAAGCACAAAATTGAAGCACGGACTTGAGGTCGAAGATGGCAGATTGAAAGTGGTTGGGGGACCACTGGAAGTTCACTGGACCTGGAAGACTGAAGCTGGAAGCGCAAAAGTGAAGCATTGATGTGTGGCTGAGGACAGCAGATGGAAAGCAGTTGGGGGGCCGCTGGAAGTTCGGTGCACCTGGAAGACTGAAACTGAAAGTGGAAAGGAGAAACCTGGCTTGCGGCCGAGGACGGCGGATGGAAAGCAGTTGGGGGGCCGCTGGAAGTTCGCTGCACCAGGAAGACTGAAGCAGGAAAAGGAGAAGCCTGGACTTGTGGCTGAGGAGGGCGGATGGAAAGCAGTTGGGGGGCTGCTGGAAGTTTGCTTACCCAGAAGACTGAAGCTGGAAGCGTAAAAGTGAAGTTTGCCCTTGTGGCCGAGGACAGCGGACGGAACTTAGTTGAGGGGCCGCTGGAAATTCGTTGGACCGACAATATTGAAGCTGAAAGCGGGAAGGATGAGGCCTGCACTCTGCAAGGAATGATTATAGTGAATCTGTCTCCCATACTCTTGAAGGAATGAATATAGTGTATCTGTCTCCCATACTCTTGAAGGAATTAATATAGTGTATTTGTCTCCCATACTATTGAAGGAATATAGTGAATCTAACTCCCACACTCTTGAAGGAAGGTATATAGTGAATTTGTCTACCACACTCTTGAAGTAATGAATATTGTGAATCTGTCTCCCACACTATGGAAGGAATGAATATAGGTATCTGTCTCCCACACTCTTGAAGGATTAAATATAGTTTATCTGTCTCCCACACTTTTAAAGGAATGAATATAGTAAATCTATCGCCCACACCCTTGACGGAATGAATATAGTGAATCTGTCTCCTACACTCTTGAAAGAATGAATATAATCTGACTCTCACACTCTTGAAGGAATGAATATAGTGTATCTGTCTCCCACACTGTTGGAGGAATGATCATAGTGAATCTGTCTCCCACATTCTTGAAGGAATGAATATAGTGAATCAGTCTCCCACACTCTTGAAGGAATGAATATAGTGAGTCTGTCTCCCACACTCTTGAATGACTGAATATAGTGTATCCGTCTCCAGCACTCTTGAAGGCACGAATATAGTGAATCTGTCTCCCATACTCTTGAATGAATGAATATTGTGAATCTGTCTCCCACACTCTTGAGGAAATGAACATAGTGTATCTGTCTCCCACACTCTTGAGGGAATGAATATAGTGAATCTGTTTCCCCAACACTCTTGAAGGAAAGAATCTAGTAAATCTGTCTCCCACACTCTTGAGGGAATGAATAAAGTGTATCTGTCTCCCACACTATTGAAGGAATGAATATAGTGAATCTATCTCCCACACTCTTGAAGGAATGAATGTAGGTATCTGTCTCCCACACTCTTGAAGAAATGAATATAGTGTGTCTGTCTCCCACATTCTTGAATGATTGAATACAGTGTGTCTGATTCCCACACTCTTGAAGGAATGAATATAGTGAATCTGTCTCCCACACACTTGAAGGAACGAATCTAGTAAATCTGTCTCCCACACTCTTGAAGGAATGAATATAATGTATCTGTCTCCCACACTCTTGAAGAATGAATATAGGTATCTGTCTCCCACATTCATGAAGAAATGAATATAGTTTATCTGTCTCCCACATTCATAAAGAAATGAATATAATTTAGCTGTCTCCCACACTCTTGAATGACTGAATACAGTGTATCTGATTCAAACACTCTTGTAGGAATGAACATAGTGTATCTGTCTCCCACACTCTTGAAGGAATGAATATAATGTATCTGTCTCCCACACTCTTGAAGAATGAATATAGGTATCTGTCTCCCACATTCATGAAGAAATGAATATAGTTTATCTGTCTCCCACATTCATAAAGAAATGAATATAATTTAGCTGTCTCCCACACTCTTGAATGACTGAATACAGTGTATCTGATTCAAACACTATTGTAGGAATGAACATAGTGTATCTGTCTTCCACACTCTTGAAGGAATGAATATAGTGACTCTATCTTCCACACTCTTGAATGACTGAATACAGTGTATCTGTCTCCCACACTCTTGAAGAGATGAATATAGTTTATCTGCCTCCCACACTCTTGAAGGGATGAATATAGTAAATCTATCTCCCACACTCTAGAAGGAATAAATATACTGAATCTGTCTTCCACACTCTTGAAGGAATGAATATAATCTGACTCTTACACTCTTGAAGGAATGAATATAGTGTATTTGTCTCCCACACTCTTGAAGGGATGGATATAGTCTATCTCTCTCCCACACTCTTGAAGGGATGAATATAGTAAATCTATCTCCCACACTCTTGAAGGGATGAATATAGTAAATCTATCTCCCACACTCTTGAAGAGATGAATATAGTTTATCTGTCTCCCACACTCTTGAAGGGATGAATATAGTAAATCTATCTCCCACACTCTTGAATGAAGGAATATAATCTGACTCTTACACTCTTGAAGGAATGAACATAGTGTATTTGTCTCCCACACTCTTGAAGGGATGGATATAGTCTATCTGCCTCCCACATTCTTGAAGGGATGGATATAGTTTATCTGTCTCCCACACTCTTGAAGGGGTGAATATAGTTTATCTGTCTCCCACACTCTTGAAGGGGTGAATATAGAAAATCTATCTCCCACACTCTAGAAGGAATAAATATACTGAATCTGTCTTCCACACTCTTGAAGGAATGAATATAATCTGACTCTCACACTCTTGAAGGAATGAATATAGTGTATTTGTCTCCCACACTCTTGAAGGGATGGATATAGTCTATCTGTCTCCCACACTCTTGAAGCGGTGAATATAGTAAATCTATCTCCCACACTCTAGAAGGAATAAATATACTGAATCTATCTTCCACACTTTTGAAGGAATGAATATAATCTGACTCTCTCACTCTTGAAGGAATGAATATAGTGTATTTGTCTCCCACAATCTTGAAGGGATGAATATTGTTTATCTGTCTCCCACACTCTTGAAGGGATGAATATAGTTTATCTGTCTCCCACACTCTTGAAGGGATGAATATAGTAAATCTATCTCCCACACTCTAGAAGGAATAAATATACTGAATCTGTCTTCCACACTCTTGAAGGAATGAATATAATCTGACTCTCACACTCTTGAAGGAATGAATATAGTGTATTTGTCTCCCACACTCTTGAAGGGATGGATATAGTCTATCTGTCTCCCACACTCTTGAAGCGGTGAATATAGTAAATCTATCTCCCACACTCTAGAAGGAATAAATATACTGAATCTGTCTTCCACACTCTTGAAGGAATGAATATAATCTGACTCTCTCACTCTTAAAGGAATGAATATAGTGTATTTGTCTCCCACAATCTTGAAGGGTTGAATATAGTTTATCTGTCTCCCACACTCTTGAAGGGATGAATATAGTTTATCTGTCTCCCACACTCTTGAAGGGATGAATATAGTTTATCTGTCTCCCACACTCTTGAAGGGATGAATATAGTTTATCTGTCTCCCACACTCTTGAAGGGATGAATATAGTAAATCTATCTCACACACTCCAGAAGGAATGAATATAGTGAATCTGTCTTCCACACTCTTGAAGGAATGAATATAATATGACTCTCACACTCTTGAAGGAACGAATATAGTGTATCTGTTTCCCACACTCCTGGACGAAGGAAGGATGGCTGATTCAATTGAATCCACTTCTAAAAATTCATTAGATTCTCAGACCACTGGATGCCATATCTCTCATAATCCTTCAAGTGCTTTTAGGTCTGTGAGACACTAATATATTCTTCGAGGTAGGTTGTAGGATCCTCTCCTTTACTAGAGAGAGAGAGAGAGAGAGAGAGAGAGAGAGAGAGAGAGAGAGAGAGAGAGAGAGAGAGAGAGAGAGAGAGAGAGAGAAATTTACATAACACCAAAATGCAGTTAGTGTAGAATAACACGAACGGAGAGTAAAAAAAAAAAAACAATAAAATGAAAAGATAATGATAAAACTACCAAAACACAACTGAGCAGAGAATAATATGCAACCTAAGAATAAAGAAAATCTCTTAAATAAAGCCGGCAAAAATAATATACCAACTAAGATCTGATAAAA
This sequence comes from Macrobrachium rosenbergii, assembly GCA_039081455.1. Lineage (NCBI taxonomy): Eukaryota > Metazoa > Arthropoda > Malacostraca > Decapoda > Palaemonidae > Macrobrachium > Macrobrachium rosenbergii. Next base: position 19,145 of record JANJGK010004170.1, on the reverse strand, counting down.
TCTCAGAAAATAAAGAATAAAACCTTCTTCACCCAGCAAAAAAACGTTGGCCCAGACTGGACACTTCTCCAGGGAGCCCTCGTCGAGGAAGAAGCATCTAACCAAAAAGTTTTGAAAATCAAATCAAATAAAACAAATAAAATAAATAAATAAATAAAAACAAACATGTTCAAGTACCGATCGTTCATGCAAGCAAAAATCATCATCATCATCATCTTCTCCTTCTTCTTCTTCTGCTTCTCCCTCTTTCCTCTTCTTCTAATTCTTCTTCATTTTCCTCCTTCTTCTTCTTTTCATTTTCCTTCTTCGTCTTCTTTTCATTTTCTGTCTTCTTCTCTTTTTCATTTTCCTCCTCTTCTTCTTCTTCTTCTTCTTCTTTTCGTTCTTCTTCTTCTTCTTCTTCTTCTTCTTTTCATTTTCCTCCTTCTTCTTCTTCTTCTTTTCATTTTCCTTCTTCTTCTTCTTCTTTTCATTTCCTGTCTTCTTCTCTTTTTCCTTTTCCTCCTCCTCCTCCTCCTCCTCCTCCTCCTCCTCCTCCTCCTCCTCCCTCCTCCTCCTCCTCCTCCTCCTCTTCTTCTTCTTCTTCTTCTTCTTCTTCTTCCTGGAAAGCTTCCCATGGAACTTTTACTAGCAAGTCAGCCTAAGCCCCCCCCCCCTCTCTCTCTCCTCTCTCTCTCTCTCTCTCTCTCTCTCTCTCTCTCTCTCTTCTCTCCTCTCTCTCTCTCTCTCTCACTCCTGTTCCTCAGCATCTTGGCTGCTCTTCCACCTCTACTTCTTCTTCTCCTCCCACTCCTTCTTCTTCTCCTCCTCCTTCTCAAGGTTCATAGGGGGAGATGCCTTTTGAAGTAGGCCAATTTCAAGCTTCCTTGAGAGGAGAGGAATTTGGGAAGCTTTCTGGACGGGGGTATTTGAAGTAACTGAATTTTCTCTTGATGAGAATTAAGACAAAACTTTTGTTTTGATGAGAATTAAGACAAAACAAGTAAGTAAAAATGCGCCGAAGTTTCTTCGGAGGCAATCGAGTTTTCTGTACAGCGCACAATCATGGTCACCGAAAATAGATCTATTTTTCAGTGGTCTCGGTATAATGCTGTATGAGCCGCGGCCCATGAAACCTTAACCAATGCCCGGGGTGGTGGCCCTATCTGGTGGCCCTATCATATATCGTTGCCAAAAGCACGGTTATGGCTAACTTGAACCTTAGATAAGATAAAAAACCACGGTGGCTAGAGGGCTGCAATTTGGTATGTTTGCTGACTGGAGGGTGGAAGATCAACATACCAGTTTGCAGCCCTCTAGGCCTCAGTGGTTTGTAAGATCTGAGGGCGGACAGAAAAAGTGCAGGCGGACAGACGAAGCCAGCACAATAGTTTTCTTTTACAGAAAACTGAACAAGGGAAATGATTACCGCCACTCTGAGAACCCCAGAGTCACCCTGATGTCTCTCGAACTTCGGAAGTGTAAATCAGCCGAATTTCCCCCATAACTTCGGAAGTGTATACTATAGGTAACCGAAATGTGGAGGAGGGGCAAACTTCGTTCTGCCGTCGACGAAATTTCTCAGAAGTTGACGAACAGCTCGAGGGAAAACCATTAGGAAGAGAGTTCGTCTTGAGTTGTTTATTGTCGAGCGGCCGAGTCAGGTCTCGACCGATGCTAATCTATTAGTGGCACATCTCTCCGGAAGGGAGCAGTTTCCCTAAGGGTGTTTTTCGTCAATTATTATAGAATTAAATATCATGTTCAATGATTGTGGGAGTATCAAAATATTATTTTTAATAATTCTGTGATTATCAAAATAATATTTTAGTCAATGATTGTGGGATTATCAAAACAATATTCTGTTCAATGATTCTGGGATTACCAAATGAATATTATGTTCAGTGATTCTGGAACTATCAAAATAATATATATTCAGTATTGAGGGATTACCAAAATAATATCATGGTCAATGATTTTGGGGTTACCGAAATATTTTTCCATCTAGAGACAGAAATTTGTATTAATTGTAGAAGCGACGGGGTGGGTATATTACAGCTAGTTGGCTATACACAAATTAATCTGATTTTGCTTAAAATATGTTTTTGAAGTCGCATCTTACCAGTCATGACATATTTTTCATATGGCAAGTTACTGAATTCCAACTCTCTCTCTCTCTCTCTCTCTCTCTCTCTCTCTCTCTCTCTCTCTCTCTCTCTCTCTCTCTCTCTCCTACTCCCACGTTCATCCTCATATATACTCATTCGAACGAGTGAAATAAAGGAGAGGAACCCGAACTGACAATCTGCAAAGCGTGTCAGTGGCAGAATGCTTTCAGAAAGACGCTTTACTAAGATACTAGATCTCTTGCCTGGGGTTTGCTTGGAGGGTGGGCGGGCCAGGGGGGGGGGAGGCCTTACTGGGAGAATTGAAGGGTTAAAGGAAAGGGGGGGGGGGTACCTATGGAGGCTTGGAAACGGCAGATACACCTGGAAAAGAAGAGAAGAGGGAGTAAGATGCATCTACTTCAGTGAGTTCACCTTGTTTGTTGCACTGAATTAACATACAAAGACAAAAATCCTCTACGTTTTGCTTTACCTAACCTAGTTGTCCTTACTTGCATAAACAGGCAGGCTGCTGCTTCACACACTGTCTTTTTCTAGTATCAGGTTTAATACTACTCAGTTTGTGTGTAGAGCTCTCAATGTCGAGAACAGGAGTAATTTTGTAAAAGGTCCACAATAATATATCAATGTTAGAATGTGAGACTTTATAAAAATGTATAAAAAGGGTTCGAGAGCTTTTTATACATTTTTGCAAGGACTCACATTCTACCATTGATAAGTTATTGTGGACCTTCTACAAAACTACTGTTTGCTGGGAGTTTTATCTTGGCTACAACTAAAATGTGGAATACTTTGCCTCCTAGTGCAGTTTTGGAGTCTTCAGATCTCCACATGTTCAAAGTGAGGAAGAAATTCATTCCTGCTCTCTGCTGCTCCAGCTGACGTCTCCTGAATTCCAGGCGTGTCGGATTCATTTTCTGTTCCCTCATATTTATTTACTTATCACCGCTTCCTAGAACTTGTCTCTCTCTGCGGAGAGAGAGAGAGAGAGAGAGAGAGAGAGAGAGAGAGAGAGAGAGAGAGAGAGAGAGAGAGAGAGAGAGAGGCAATGACAGAAATATTTCTGAAAATATCGCTGAAAAAGCAAAACCATGCGACACTGATTCATAAATATAAAAAATATGATAATAACTAAGAGAAAAGGTAAGAAAAATAAAACAAGTAAAAACTGCGCTGAAGTTTCTTCGGCACAATCGAGTTCTCTGTACATCGCTTAATCAACGCCACCAAAAACAAATCTATCTTTCGGTGGTCTCGGTATATAATGCTGTATGAGCCGCTGCCCATGAAACCTTAACCACTGCCCGGTGGTGGCCTATTCTATATCGTTGCCAGAAGCACGATTATGACAAACTTTAACCTTAAATAAAGTAAAAACTACTGAGGCTAGAGGGCTGAAACTTGGTATGTTTGATGACTGGAGGGTGGATGATCAACATACCAATTTGCAGTCCTCTAGCCTCAGTAGTTTTTAAGATCTGAGGGCGGACAGAAAAGTGCGGACAGAAAAAAGTGCGGACGGACAGACATAGCCGGCACAATAGTTTTCCTTTACAGAAAAGTATAACCATTTTCGATGAGAAATCTACCAATCTTCTTAACTCCATTAACAAAATGGAGGTTCAGGATGACGTGAGATTGTCCGCAAAAATCCCGCCTAGACTTCTTTGGAGGGAGTTTCATCAATTTGGCTTATGAAGGACCCAATTGGCCTGATTAATCCTACTGTCACTTTTCGTGAAGTCAATTTCCGGCTTCTCACAATTCCTTCAGCCATATGATTTCAATTTTTTTCACTTTTAGGGGTTAGTTCTTAAGGCTGTAATTCTTTTTATAATTATTATAAACTCTCCCTTTTATATATATATATATATGTGTATAAATTATATATATATATATATATATATATATATATATATATATATATATATATATATATATATAATATACATACATATATAGGTACGTATATATACATACATATGTGTACATATATACATACATATATATAGATATCTATATCTATATCTATATATATATATATATATATATATATATATATATATATATATATATATATATATACAGTATATCTCTGTATCTATATATATATGTATGTATATATACATATGTGTATATGTATGTATATACACACACGCATAAATATTTCAGCGAGTGTGTGTTCTCAGTTACTAATGGATTCTACTCAGCTGAAAGACAATCAGATGCTAGAATTATTCCGCCTGGAAATCGCAAGACTAAAATGAGCACAAAACATGAAATTGAAACTAAGAAATAAATACAGAAGAAAACTTGATAACCCTCCAAAGGATTAGAGATTAAAAAAAAAAGTTTTTCTTAAGGATATGAACCTGATAATAAATCTCACTCTTAAGCCTAAATTAGGAAGAAAATGTCCCAAACATAAATGGCTGCCACTTTTCCCTTTCTTCAATATTTCAAAGAGCTCACGGCTACTCTAAACACTTTACACGAGAGAGAGAGAGAGAGAGAGAGAGAGAGAGAGAGAGAGAGAGAGAGAGAGAGAGAGAGAGAGAGAGAGAGAGAGTCCTAAGAAAGATGAATAAATTATAATTAGCTTAGGCTTACAACTTTCCTTATTCTCTGACGATACCTTCGTCGACAGGAGGTACAGAAAGGACTTTGTGATATATTACTTTCTGGCTAAGATGCCGAGCGCTGGGAACTTTTAGCCATTCAACGGTTAAGACGGTGAAAAGGAGTTGCAGTTGGAGTGGTTGGTCAGCAAGATGGAAGAGAGGGAGCGGGAATGGAGGTGCAGTAAAAGGATAAAAAGTGGGGGCAGCTAAGGGCTGAAGGGACACAGTTAACAATCGTTAGTCATACAGTCTTCAATGATGTCTAGAGCGCACAATCGTTGAAAGCAAATTTGGATGGCGCAGCGCAGATGAGTCTTCAAAATTCCTACTGGGTTATTGATAGGATTCCTTACGAAGCTTTTAATCCAGTTTGTTTGACTAGATTAAATTTGTGTTTGTGTTTGGTTTGCCTAAAAGCTCCATATATCAATTATATAGTTAATCGATAAGTTCATAAATACAGGACATGATGAACAGAAATTGTACGCATCGAAAGATCTTGCCACGATTGAGGAAAATCTTCGGACAGTTTTCTTCGTATCAAGGATTCTATTTGAAAACCTTTAATAATGTACAAACACTTTTTCTATTTCAATCTGATCATTTCAAAATAACTGAACTCTCAATAAAATCACTTAATAATTGTCTACGTATTAAAAATTCTATTATCAAGACCTTTTCTAGTGAACAAAAATTTTTCTATTACAATTTGATCATTCCAAAGTAATCGATCGAGCTCTTAACAAGTCAAAAATGAGCTGAAGTTTCTTCAGCGCAATCGAGTTTCCTGTACAGCAGCTACAGCGTATAATCAAGGACACAAAAAATATATCTATTTTTCAGCAGTCTCGGTATAATTCTTTATGAACCGCGGCCCATGAAACTTTAACCACGGCCCGGTGGTGGCTTATCCTATACCGTTGCCAGAAGCACTATTATGTCTAACTTTAACCTTAAATAAAATAAAAACTACAGAGGCTAGATGGATGCAATCTGCTATGCTTGATGATTGGAGGGTGGACAATCAACATATCAATTTGCAGCCCTATAGCCTCAGTAGTTTTTAAGATCTGAGGGCGGACAGAAAAAGTGCTGACAGAAAAAAGTGCGGACAGAATAAAGAGCGGACGGACAGAAAACTGAAAATCACTTAACTATTGTCTTTCGTATCAAAGATTCTGTTTTCAAAACCTTAAAATGTACAAACACTCTGTATATTTTAAATTCCATCTGTTATTCACACCAGTTACAAACGCTGGAACTCTCTCCGTCTGTCAAGATCCTCTGACAACAAGAACATAATTATCAGTGTGAGAATTCTGCCCCTAAAAAAATGGCTTGTACAAAAGACTGTCTTTTTTGCTGTTTCCCTGCTGGAAAGGAAGAGCAGGCATCTCTCTGTACAAAAGAAGGAAGCTTTCAAGTGCCAGAAAATATAAGATGGTCATAATAGATTGGTGGGGGGGGGGGAGGTGCCAAGGATTTCTTTTTTTTTATATATATATTTTTTGTGGGACCATATGAAGAGATAGTATGGGCGAATAGTGACTACAAATCGAATGAGCCGTTGTATTTATTGCTTCTGTGCTTGTGATACAAAGGAGAGAGAGAGAGAGGAGAGAGAGAGAGAGAGAGAGAGAGAGAGAGAGAGAGAGAGATTATATTACAGAAGCGAGGTCTCTATCACATATGTAAGAGAGAGAACATATGTAAGAGAGAGAGAGAGAGAGAGAGAGAGAGATTATATTGCAGAAGCGAGGTCTCTCTCACTTATGTAAGAGAGAGAGAGAGAGAGAGAGAGAGAGAGAGAGGAGAGAGAGAGAGAGAGAGAGAGAGAGAGAGAAGCGAGGTCTCTCTCACTTATGTATGAGAGAGAGAGAGAGAGAGAGAGAGGAGAGGAGAGAGAGAGAGAGAGAGAGAGAGATTATATTACAGAAGCGAGGTCTCTCTCACTTATGTAAGAGAGAGAGAGAGAGAGAGAGAGAGAGAGAGAGAGAGAGAAATGTATTACAGATACAAGGTCTCTCTCACTTATGTAAGAGAGAGAGAGAGAGAGAGAAGAGAGAGATGAGAGAGAGAGAGAGAAATGTATTACAGATACAAGGTCTCTCTCACTTATGTAAGAGAGAGAGAGAGAGAGAGAGAGAGAGAGAAATGTATTACAGATACGAGGTCTCTCTCACTTATGAAATAAAATGTCTTTATTTCATGATTACTGATTTATAGTAATTATTCAATATCGTAAAAAAAATTTTGGGATAGAATTTGGTATGATGATTTTGGAGCTGGGAGGAGGGGAAGGGAAGGAAAGAGAAGAGAAGAGAAGAGGAGAAGGTAGGGAAGGGAAGATAAGGTCAAAGAGAGAGAAAACGTGGGAAGAGAAGGATGATAAAGTTGGCAATTTAGGAAGCGGCTGCAGGACCATTTTTCCTTCATTGTTAGATTATTTTCTACTGGAGGGTTGGAGGGAGGTTTCTTCGGCGCAATCAAGTTTTCTGTACAGCGTATAATCAAGGCCACCGACAATAGATCTATCTTTCGGTGGTCTCGGTACAATACTGTTTGAGCCGCGGCACATGAAACTTTAACCACGGCCTGGTGGTGGCCTATATCATTGCCATTATGCACGATTATGACAAAATTTAACCTTAATAAAATGAAAACATACTGAGACTTGAGGGCTGCAATTTGGTATGTATGATTGACTGGAGGGTGGCATGATCAACATACCAATTTGCAGCCCTCTACCCTCAGTAGTTTTAAGATCTGAGGGTGAACAGAAAGTGTGGAGAGAGAAAAAAGTGTGGACGGACAGACAAAGCCGACACAACAGTTTTCTTTTCAGAAAACTAAAACCTGGAAAGAGCAGGCAAGATTTAGTCATTTAGGAAGTTGCTTGTAAAACCATTTTTTTTTATAAGTGGATTATTTTCTATCCATAATTGATTTTCGGGGTCCCCAAAAGACTACATAATTTGGGTACATAACAGTAAATGGTACTTCTATGTTTGATAGCTGCTATTCTTTGTAGAGCCTTGGAAATAGTGAAAACAAAATGCCAAAAGTAAGTTATTCCTGAATACCATTTAATGCACACTGCATGTGTCAGTTACATCTACGAAACACACCCACACACACACACACACACACACACACACACACACACAATATATATATATATATATATATATATTAATATATATATATATATACTATATTATATATGTAAGTGTTAATAATCATTCTCGTCAATCATATTGCATTTATGATGCCTCAACAACCGGACAGTTCATTTCAACGTAAGATAACAATTAAGCCTGAGCTTCATTTCTGACGCATCTAATCACTGATTTCAATCCTGTCATAACAACATGCATGACAATAGCATTACCTCCGATATATATTCCCAACCCCAGTAATTGCATATTCATGCCGGTTTTGGGAGTAGAAGGTAATTCAATTCTTGGAGATTAATCATGCGTTTTTGTCTGAAGAGCTTAGCTTGCTGACAGTTCATCTTGATTATCAATGATTTTTCGTAAGAGAATAATTTTTTGTGGCATTTAATAACGGATGATGATGTTGGATGAACCAAAGTATCTATGATGAGACCGCCCATTTAATTATTAATAATAAGGACAATCAGAAGGAAAATATATATTAAAAAATAAAAAAATTTGCTCTCATCAGAGGCAAATCAATTACCTAGCTGTTATTGCGTGCAACACTAGGCAAAGCAACTGATGCAAAGAATATGGACCTTTTCTAGAATCAGGTTCAATACTACTCAGTTTGGTAGGAGTTTTATCTTGGCTACAGATGTAAGTGGAATGTTTTGCCTAGTGCTCTTGTGGAATCTCCTGATCTCCAGTGGAATATTTAGCCCAGTGCTCTGAGGAAATTCCTGATCTCCAGTGGAATATTTAGCCCAGTGCTCTTGAGGAAATTCCTGATCTCCAGTGGAATGTTTTGCCTAGTGCTCTTGTGGAATCTCCTGATCTCCAGTGGAATGTTTTGCCTAGTGCTCTTGTGGAATCTCCTGATCTCCAGTGGAATGTTTTGCCTAGTGCTCTTGTGGAATCTCCTGATCTCCAGTGGAATATTTTGCCCAGTGCTCTTGAAGAAATTCCTGATCTCCAGTGGAATATTTAGCCCAGTGCTCTTGAGGAAATTCCTGATCTCCAGTGGAATGTTTTGCCTAGTGCTCTTGTGGAATCTCCTGATCTCCAGTGGAATGTTTTGCCTAGTGCTCTTGTGGAATCTCCTGATCTCCAGTGGAATGTTTTGCCTAGTGCTCTTGTGGAATCTCCTGATCTCCAGTGGAATATTTTGCCCAGTGCTCTTGAAGAAATTCCTGATCTCCAGTGGAATATTTAGCCCAGTGCTCTTGAGGAAATTCCTGATCTCCAGTGGAATATTTAGCCCAGTGCTCTTGAGGAAATTCCTGATCTCCAGTGGAATATTTAGCCCAGTGCTCTTGAGGAAATTCCTGATCTCCAGTGGAATGTTTTGCCTAGTGCTCTTGTGGAATCTCCTGATCTCCAGTGGAATGTTTTGCCTAGTGCTCTTGTGGAATCTCCTGATCTCCAGTGGAATATTTTGCCTAGTGCTCTTGTGGAATCTCCTGATCTCCAGTGGAATATTTTGCCCAGTGCTCTTGTGGAATCTCCTGATCTCCAGTGGAATATTTTGCCCAGTGCTCTTGTGGAATCTCCTGATCTCCAGTGGAATATTTTGCCCAGTGCTCTTGTGGAATCTCCTGATCTCCAGTGGAATATTTTGCCCAGTGCTCTTGTGGAATCTCCTGATCTCCAGTGGAATATTTTGCCCAGTGCTCTTGAGGAAATTCCTGATCTCCAGTGGAATATTTAGCCCAGTGCTCTTGAGGAAATTCCTGATCTCCAGTGGAATATTTAGCCCAGTGCTCTTGAGGAAATTCCTGATCTCCAGTGGAATGTTTTGCCTAGTGCTCTTGTGGAATCTCCTGATCTCCAGTGGAATGTTTTGCCTAGTGCTCTTGTGGAATCTCCTGATCTCCAGTGGAATATTTTGCCCAGTGCTCTTGTGGAATCTCCTGATCTCCAGTGGAATATTTTGCCCAGTGCTCTTGTGGAATCTCCTGATCTCCAGTGGAATATTTTGCCCAGTGCTCTTGTGGAATCTCCTGATCTCCAGTGGAATATTTTGCCCAGTGCTCTTGAGGAAATTCCTGATCTCCAGAATTTTCAGAGAGGAGCAAATTCATCCCTGTTCTCTTCCTGTTGAAGTTTCCTGAATTTCAAGGGAGTCGGTTTTATTTTCTGTTCCCTCATATTTGTTTATTTATTGCCTTTTACTATAACTCTCTCTCTCTCTCTCTCTCTCTCTCTCTCTCTCTCTCTCTCTCTCTCTCTCTCTCTCTCTCTCTCTCTCTCTCTCTCTCTATCCTCTCGACTGCACACCATTCACTCGTACATTCATAAACATTCTCTCTCTCTCACTCTCTCTCTCTCTCTCTCTCTCTCTCTCTCTCTATCCTCTCGACTGCACACATTCTCTCGTACATTCCTAAACATTCTGGCCCCACTCTCTCTCTCTCTCTCTCTCTCTCTCTCTCTCTCTCTCTCTCTCTCTCTCTCTCTCTCTCTCTCTCTCTCTCTCCTTGACTGCACACATTCTCATTCTCTCGTACACTCATAAACTCACTCTCTCTCTCTCACTCTCAACATACCAATTTGCAGCCCTCTAGCCTCAACAATTTTTAAGATCTGAGGGCGGACAGAAGGAAGTGCGGACTGACTGACAAAGCCGGCGCAATAGTTTTCTTTTACGGAAAACTAAAAATCAATCATAATAATAATAATAATAATAATAATAATAATAATAATAATAATAATAATAATAATAACAATAATAATAATAATAATTCACTTATGAATTAAACAAAATAAACTTATTCTTTGGAAAGGACTGGGTCTGGAGAAATAATAATAATAATAATAATAATAATAATAATAATAATAATAATAATAATAATAATAATAATAATAATAATAATAATAACAGAACAAACATGGATGCACATGAGGGTAAATTCAAATTTCGGTAATGATATAGGCTGAAATCCAGAGCATTCCTAGGAAACTATTATGGAACCTGGCACAGAGCCCCCCCCCCCAAAAAAAAAAGATAAAAAATCTACGCTATCAAACGTAACAGTATTAATTATCAAATTAGATTCGTATCATACTTTCATTCAAATTTGTAGTGATTTACTGAATGACATTCAAAGCACATTAATATATCCGAATCGAGTTGAGAAAATCATTTTCAAACCAGGTAATTTGGTCATGGCGTAGAAATTCGGTTCAATATTCCCCCACTCATTGGCAATCCAGTCTGGTGAGCCTGGTATACCTTCCACCTACTGAGAAATATATATATATATAATAATATAAATGTACTCGGAAATATATATATATATATATATATATATATATATATATATATATATATATATATATATATATATATATATATGTGTGTATATGTATGATAAATGCCTTTCTTGGGCCAAGAATATTAGAGTCAGGTAAAAAATGAAGTTCGGCGCAATCGTGTTTTCTATACAGCAGCTACAGCATATAATCAAGGCCACCGAAAACAGAGCTATCTTTCGGTGGCCTCGGTATAGTACTGTATGAGCCACGGCCCATGGAACTTTAACCACGGCCCCGGTGGTGGCCTAGCCTATATCATTGCCAGAAGCACGATTATGGCTAACTTTAACCTTAAATCGAATAAAAACTACTAAGGCTAGAGGGCTGCAATTAGATAAGTTTGATGATTGGAGGGTGGATGATCAACATACCAATTTGCAGCCCTCTAGCCTCAGTAGGTTTTAAGATCTGAGGGCGGACAGAAAAAAGTGTGGATGGACAGACAAAGTCGGCACAATAGTTTTCTTTTACAGAAAACTAAAAATGCCTTTCTTGGGCCATAAATATTTATATAAAACGATCTTACTCTTCTTAGCTCTATCCCTGGTCGGGGTCGCTGTTTCAATTTCTCCCACTGACAGTCTAGTTTGGTGAGCTAGTGTATGAAGCCTAGTGGAATATTGAATGAACACAATATAGTATTTAAGCCAAAGGCCAACCACTGGAACCTACGAGGTCATTCAGCGCTGAAACAGAAATTGGGAGCAGAGAGTTTTGAAAGGTGTAACACGAGGAAAACCTCAAAGCAGTTGCACTATGAAACAATTGTTAAGAGAGGCTGGTCAGCAAGATGGAAGGAAAGAGAATATGAAAGGAGGTACAGTAAAAGGAATGAAAGGGATTGCAGCTAGGCACCGAAGGAACACTGCAATGAACCTTTAATAATGCCTACAGTGCACTGCATAAGTGCACTGACAGCACTAACCCCCTAAGGGGTGTATGAAGCCTAGTATCTTTCACCCGCTAGGAAATATATTTTGGATGTCTTCCTGGAACCAGAAATATTTGTAGAAGGCTATTATTCTTATTCTAAGCCTGATCCCTAGTTGGGGTAGCTGTTTTAATCTACATCCTCCAGCTCTTTCTATGTCTGACGTCTCATTTTATAATTGGTTTTTTGCTGATGTTAACAGGACGAAACTCTTCTTGACTTAAACCTCTCCTGTTTATCTAGGCATTAAAAAAAATAAATTTCTTTAATTACATCTCAAATATTAATGCAAATTATTATTATTATTATTATCATTATTATTATTATTATTATTATTATTATTATTATTATTATTATTATCAATGCTTCTGGTAGGCGTATTAGTTGTAATATTCATCCACTGTTTGTTATTATTATTATTATTATTATTATTATTATTATTATTATTATTTCCGGTAGTGTAGTTGTTATAATATTCATCCACTGTCTGTTGTTATTGATTATTATTATATTATTATTATTATTATTATTAGTGTTGACAGTGAAAGTATCCCGGCTATTCTTCTCTTACCTTCATTATAAATCTATATAAAAAAAATATATAAAAAACCATAATAATGAATTCCCTTCCCTTACCCAGAAGCCAGAAAAGTGAAAGGACATGGAAAATGTGGATGCAATTAACCTAGATGCTAAACGGAGCTTTCATGTTTTCGACTTGGAAAAAAAAATATGTGCAAACGAAATAGACATAGATATTCACTAATGTACTGGAGATTTTAATGAATGATTTTAATGAATAGCGAGGCTGCAGTGAGACTGGAATTAGGAATACAAAAGAGGTGAATGGAAGATGTTCCTTTTAAAGTTGGAAGAGGGATAGGGAAATTAAAAAAAATGTAATGAATATATATATATATATATATATATATATATATATATATATATATATATATTATATATATATATATATATATATATATATATAAATCAAGGCAAACATTATTCCCCTGTCGCAACCCATTTATTGGTTATATGCATCCCCATTCATCAGATTTCTATTTTATCTCTTCATCTTCATTCCAACTCCATTTCAACTCTTTCATCTTCCTAATTCCCGGCGACACAAAAGCCTCACTATTCATGAAAACCTTCACTACAATAGTGAATAACTATATCTCTTTCATTTGCATATATTTTTACAAGTCAGGAACATGAAACCATTCAGCATCTCGATTAATTCTACCCACATTTCCATTTCGTTCCATTTTCAATGGAGATCCTTCATTGCCGATGGAGTTTCAATTCCACCACCAAGCGGATTCATGTAACCAACTTTCTCTTTTGATGAAAGAAGACCTCAGTTACATATATCTATATATATATATATATATATATATATATATATATAATATATATATATATATATATATATATAGATATATATATTATATATTGTAAATACAGTATATATATGACGATGATGAGGGCAGAAGCTAATATACTGAGACCAAGGGCAGATGGAGAGGCACACGGACAATCAACAGGTTTTATTGTGGCCGACGAGGTTTCGCAATAATCCATTGCATTTTCAAGGCTGCAATGACACAATTTGATTAATAAAAAAAGGGATGTCACTACATAAAATTATAAAGATAAAAAAAAATATACAAAATAAGCAAAGGTGTGGAAGACGTCTGGGCATTTAACGAGGGACATTAAAACGCTCACTCGTTCTCTCGTTGAATGTGTCATTGCAGCCTTGAAAATGCAATGGATTATTGCGAAACGCCGTCATCCACAATAAAAGCTGTGATTGTTCGTGTGCCTCTCATCTGCCCTTAGTCTCAATATATATATAGTTTATATATATTTGTACATACATACATACATATACATGCATAAACACCATACGTACATACATACATATAACAACAATCGATCAGACGCAGTACTGAATACCAACTAGCCTACTATAAGCCAGAAACAAAAAGTGACAAACCATAACT
>JANJGK010004169.1:57500-68035 GCA_039081455.1 Macrobrachium rosenbergii | reverse complement strand
CTCACTACTCTAATGCTGTTATATGCAGTTGTGTTACTTAATGGGTCCCATTATATTCGCTGTCTGCAGCGAGAGTAAGCACTCAGGGAGACATTGAAGGTATGAAACAACAGGACTCGCAAGAAAGCCGACTGCTTATATCTGATCACTTTGTTTTGATCAATGATTTGTGGGTTAGGGTTCGAAGATGTTTGTTCATAATATCAAAATTCTTCAAAATTTTAAAATATCGCTTATCCAGTAAACTGCATGATATAACAGATGAAGGGAGGCGGAAGAGCTAACATTTCAACTTCAGATAGTTATGTACTGGAATATATGAAGACTAAATTTCTTGTTAAAAATAACGGAAGGCTTACAATACGCACGATGAGACGATTTTAGCAGGAACCACACGCAACAATGACGTCAGTGCATGAAAGAAACATGGACAGACAATACTTCTCCCCAAGCGACTGTCATATTCATGAACTCTGACATGCAAAATTAATATTTAAATACCGAGGTCTAAAGTATCTGAAAATCACTGACACCTACTCAATGAACAGCTATGCTATTTCATGCGGTAACATTCATATATTCATATATATGCAGTGTGTGATAGTTTGGCAAAATATCACATTCATCCCAGCTATCAAGTGGGGGACATATATTAGTACAAGTATTGTGCGAGGTGACTTAATGAAAAGGCTTATAGTAATCTGCGAAGTCAGGTAGGTAAAAGGTCATTGTGACAAGCACGGAAATACACACAAACACACACACACACACATACACACACGCTATTCCATTCACATCAGTCTCCTTGAAGAGATCCACGGTCATGTATTTCTTCTCTTCGATACAATATATACACTTATTCAAAACCTTAAGAATTAAGACATTATCTGGTCACTGTTTTCACACATGATTGCAGAGCAGCTTCAAACCCATCGTCCTGGCCATTAGTGAATCTCACATTACCCAGAGCAATGGGGGTCTGGGGATACCTTAGGTTTACATATCGGCATCCACAGGAATTATGTTTTTAGCCTCAAGGGAGAGGCTCATCTGCCATTCAGGAGTCATTTGATATCACCAGGGAAACGACAGCCATATACCAGGCGCTCCTATTTGGTGACATAAAGGAAGGTTAAGCACCTCTGGAAAGTCCGTGGACGAACTTATTTTTTTTTCTTTTTTCTTTGAGCTGATGAGCCGTAAATCGTACAAGCCATTCAGTCTTTACGATGCGGAGTTATTATTCTTGCCCATATTTCAGGTTATAAAATTATGTCATATATCTCCAGTTCATTTTTTATGATGCTGATTACAAACTGCTCCAAGATCAAGACGGCCTAAGATCAGCTATCTAAATCGACAAAACAATGCTGCCGCAGAATACGACATTGTGAATAAACACAAACCGCACTGAGTATGCAACTTTATTCTAATTTCATTAGAATAAATTATTAATGTGGAGAAGGACGCGCATACTTCATATCCTTCATACTTCATATCCTTCTCTGCTGCATTAATATAGAGAAGAAATGCCTTGGTGTCATATCCTAATATGGTAATGGTTATAATGCGTGTTCAATAAACGTAGACAATTACAAAATCAATAAACATACGTTTGTTTCAAGGACAACTAGATTATCAACAGATCATGACAAATGCAATCAAGGAAAGAAAGAGTCCCTTGGGTCAATTTTCAGCTGCGGTACCTTAAAGTGATGGTTCAATAAAGTTAGCGTTTGATGATGATCTTCCCTTCCTTAACAAACTCAAATACTTTCTGCATAGGACTTCTTTATATTATACTCAAACTTCGTATTGACCTACATCTCTTATTCAACATTTTTTCATGAAAATGCGTAAGACAAAAAATGAAAATATGAAAATAAGCAGTTGACAGAAGAAGACAGACTATAGAGAGACTTATTTCTTGACATCCGTTTTCTTCCTTATCCTTCTCTCTCTCTCTCTCTCTCTCTCTCTCTCTCTCTCTCTCTCTCTCTCTCTCTCTCTCTCTCTCTCTCTCTCTCTCTCTCTTAGCACTCGGCCACAGCAACAAATCAGGCACCGCATTTCGAAAAGAACTCACGTATACGAACACGAAAAGTTTTAAAAGACGTCTTAATCGCATGAGCTTGGAATTCTGTGATGGGCATTTCCTTTCCTATGGGAGGCTGTGCTTTAGAGTTTGCAGGTCTGTCTTACATATTTCTTTGTTCATGTTTTCTTCATTTGACCCTACACAAATATGTATTGTTTCTCCAGAAGCTTAGTTGATAAGTTAATGGCTTAATTAACAATCTTTTTATTAATTGCTGTCAGACTGAATAAAAGATATGAGTTATCAGTTAAGGGTTATCTGTCTCCAGAGTTGTGTGTTTATCCCTTGTCTCGCTTTCGGAAGCCATCTGATCTAAGTTACTGTTTACATCTGCCGATTATTTTCTTACAAGTCTTGACTTTGAAGGTGTAACTAGTATAAAGTAATCAATATTCTGGATGTTGATCGAGTTTCACTATACATTAATTAACTTGTGAGGTAAGAGATGATTCCTTGTCTATCTGAATACTAATTCAAATCAGGTTTATACCATCTTCATATTTCAAATCATTTCTGTTTAAAGAGAACCTGGTTTTACATGACTGATTTTTGCACTCATTTTCACAGGCATAGACAGCATGAAAGATGGAATTATGGCGTTTCAAAGCAGCAATTACAATTCCAATGTTATCTGCCATTATTTATCAGGAAGTGTACCTGGAATGGCTCTGACAACCTCTTTGATATTCTGCAGCAATCAAATGGAGATGCTGATACCATGGCACTATAATTGGGTATCTGGGTGAATTGAGAGAGAGAGAGAGAGAGAGAGAGAGGGGGGGGGGGATTTATACAAGTGTATACACGTTTTATAACTTTGTTTAACAGACTATTTTGACCTTATTCTTTATTACTAGCTTACTTCTTTCAATTATGAAACGGAAGAATGTCATTTTTATGGAAAAAGTTTATATTGGAATTTGCAAGAGCGTTGTCGTAGACATTTTTGAGAAATAAAATGGGTTGCTATTGATGTACATTGGAATAAAGAAGCCTTATGAAATAGTATACTTTAATGTATTTCAAAAGAGATGGCAAATATATTATTTAGATTTTTAAAAATATTCACATAGAGAGAACTAAAGTATGCAATGTAACTTATTACATCAATTAAATTGATTAAACTGTCAGCTATTTTTTCAAGAAGAATATCCTCGAAGTTTAAAAGGATAATAAAGGGCAAAAGAATAGTTATTTCCATCTTAGGTGATTTGCCTAAACAGACCTTAAAAAATAATTTCAGAAGTTATATTGCAAAATCGAAGACAAAGAAGACACCCAGGCTTCGGGAAAAAAGGCTCATAGAAGCACTAGAACAATAAATGCGGATTCCTCATAATAATTTCGGGAAAAAAATTATGTACACTCCAAACTACTCACGCTCCTCCTGGAACGGTTGCTCAGCCTCTTTACATATCTTCTGAGGCCTTTGAAGGAACAGGCACGAAAGCATTCTGGGAACCTTCACAGGTCAGAGAGAGAGAGAGAGAGAGAATAGAAAACTTTCAATTCGTCTTCTTGAGGAAAACTCAGACAACTTCTTTTGTAAGTATGCCCAAGAAAAAACGAAACCTAAGTTGTGTTTTCTTACTTATTTTTTATTAATTTTGCCAACTTTTTTATATGAATAATGCAGTTGAAAACTGGTAGATGTAATACGAAGATCTTCTCAAAATAATAATGATGTTAATAACGCAGTTATATTAGTATTATGTACTAACATTAGTTTTACGTACGTGTAAATCAAAGACCAAAATGTCAACATCTCTTCAGCCTAAAAGTGACCTTTTTAAGCATGAGATAATATTGTAATTTCAATGTCCTTTCTTCTCGCTTTCCGAGCGTAGGCTTCACAAAGCAAATGTAGAGGCAGTTTTTCCCTCTGCCCCTGGGCATGGAAGGTCTCCCAAATTAAAAATGTATTTTTGAAACGAGAGAGGGAATATTTCGATAGCTGAGACTCTTTCGTTATTAATTCTAGTGTGTGTATGTTTGTTCGTGTGTGTGCACATGTGTCAGAACAACGTAATTGTTTATTTTTCACACACGAACGGCACAACTTGTCTAGAAAATTAAGAAATTTTCGCTAATAGTATTCCATACCCCATATATTTAAAAAGCGAAGCAAATGTTCGTTTCTTTTGGCATCAAGCAAAATGTGTTACGCAAAACAATATGTTGATAATGCAATCTCGAGCACAGAAATCGTGTATTTTTTTTGTTTATGCATATTTCACCAAGTTACAAGGTCATTTAGTATTCAACGACCCAGGATAAAAAAATCAGAAGCTGTATAATTTTCTAAATGAAGAGATCTTGCATTCAATTGTCCTTATAAAATCAAATATTCAAAAGCAGAGTCCTTACAGACGTCACAAATCTCCTGATCTTAAATTCATATTCCCAAAAGCCATTTAATTATCAAAACCTGACACCATTCAGAGACATTTCAAAGATAAGATTCTGAGAAACCGTGAAACGCTCGGATTCTTGGGGAAAACATTCTAGGGAAGGCGAAGGGGAAAAAGATGTGTTCCTTGGGCCCAGCTCACGGAAGAAACGTTACTTTATAAAAGTAAGTTTGCCTCTTTTTTTCTGACTTATAAGAACTGTCAACAAAGGAGATGGATTTGTTGATTTTAATCTAATGTTACTCCTTTGCTGATAAATAGTTATATATTCAAATACTCATAATAAATACTTAACTATAATAACATTCATTTATAAAACAAAAAATAGTGCTTTTATACCTCTTTATCAGCACACCGAAAAAACTGATAATGAGCCTCGTTAAAATAAAATAGGAAATAGCGGTACATGTAAATTGTGTTAAGGCTAATCAGATACTTATATAATCTTTGCAACTGAAATAAAGTCACTGATGAAACATCAAGTGAATGGACTGTAACTGTGAGTATTATTTTTGTTGACTAGTCATTGACTTTATTCACTGAACCCTGCAGAAAATGCATAAGTATTTGCAGTTTAAAATCTACAGGCCCCTCATTTGCCAGGCAAATTATATAATTCCGTGTTCATATTAAAAAACTTAGTGGACCCCCGGTACTGATATAGGCTGGACTAAAATATCTTTGAAACGGAAACACAAGATATAGTGTCATATTTCCTCTGACTTTTTTGAGGGGAAAGAAAGAAAAGATATAAGGACAGATAGTTCAGTTTTTTACTGGGTGTATGGTGAAATGACGATTTCACTATACCGAGTACAGTAATAGCTTTCCTTAAGGCTACATATCTCCTGGTATATTAAGATTTATCTCTTTCTCCAGAACACCAGGGTATTTTTTTTTTTTTGTGGGGGGGAATCGTCTTTTGAATAAAACATTAGATTAAATTTTTCATGTTACTATTTATTTGAATAGCAGAAGATTTATGATTTTATCCCTATAAAATCAAATAGCCTATGGATTCAATCTATAGATTTTTATCCATTTTTACTACAATGGTGTAGTGTAAAAATATGAAATTAGATCTTATTTAATTTGTGCAGTAAACATTCATATAAATCAGTTAAAGATATGAAAACATACTCCTGACTGCGACACACTTTTACCTATTGGATAAAAAGTTCTACTGTGTATTGTGTTTTTTATTAAAAAAGGATTAAAAATAACGTAAACTGGCACTTCTGTAGCCTTCCCCATTTCCATTTTTTTATATTGCAAAGGTAACTTTGATCAAACTATATTTAGACTTGTTAATCCATGCGTATGAATCCTCAATAAATATTATTGGAACGAGCAACAATAAACCCCCCAAAATATATATCTAAAAAGGTTTTCCACCAGAGACAAAACTGTCTAAAGTAAATATATAAGTAAAAAATACGCCGAGGTCTCTTCAGCGCAATCGAGTTCTCTGTACAGCGTATAATCAAGGCCACCAAAAATTGATTTATCTTCCGGTCTCGGTATAATACTGTATGAACCGGGACCCATGAAACTTTAACCACGGCCCGGTGGTGGCCTGCCCCATATCGTTGCCAGACGCACGATTATGGCTGATTTAACCTTAAATAAAAGAAAAACTACTAAGCCTAGAGGGCTGCAATTTGGTATGTTTGATGACTGGAGGGTGGATGATCAACATGCCAATTTACAGCCCTCTAGCCTCAGTAACTTTTAAGATCTGAGGGAGGACAGAAAAAAGTGCAGACAGAAAAAGTGCTGACGGACAGACAAACCCATCTCAATAGTTTTCTTTTGCAGAAAACTAAAAATTGTTGAGCTTGGCAAGCACTCGAAGAAACGAAAGGCCAAAGCAAAAATAAGAAGAAATCTCCGCTGAAGGCCTTCATTCTTTTTCCTCCGTCAAAGGTTGCTTCATCTTGTTTGCCTCGGCGATTAAGATCCGTGAAGGACACTGAACGCACAAACAAACTCTCATAAGTCTCGTGTGTACAAAAGACTCGGGTTATCGGAAAGCCTTGGCGAGAGAGGCTGAAGAAACAGCAGGTCCCTTCCAAGTCAAACGAGAGGAATGGAAGGTAATGTCGAGTTCCTAAATGAAATTGCCTCTTGCAAGGCTGAATATGCTGTCGCATTTTGAAGGAGAGAGGAGACTAGCAAAATTGCAAGACCGTTTTCGTGAGATATATGGATTGGAAATACAAAGTTTTCTATGCGTAATTAAATTTTCAATTTAGCAATATGTTAGTGAATCATAACAACGGTTAACTGACGTCAGTTTTTCACGCTCGTTTGTAGAGATCCCTGTCCCAATATGTTACTTCTCAGCCTGTTTTGTCCATGTTTAATCTAGATCCAATTTAAAGCGAATACTGATGCCAGAGCACTATTGCCAATTGAAACGAACAGTTTTGAATGAAAGGCAATACACCTCTAAAATGTACACTATTTGAAATAAATGAAAATCACACATTTGAAATAGTGTAAACTCCTGATATTTAGAACCAAATTAACACTATTCTTTAAGCTTTTCCAATAAACACCATCCATGAAATTAATTACATGATCAAGACTAAAGTAACAAAGAATAACAGGAAATATATTTAGAACTATGTGAAGACTTCAGTGTAATATTCCAAATTGACGAGAATTCCTTTATTATTAGCAATGACGACAAGGATAATAATAAGCAGTAAGCAATCGTAACTAGGCCTAAAGTCTAATGGGATGATACAGTTCCTTCTCTGAACTCCAGAGAGAATATTAATCGCCCGAAGTCTCATTAAGGAGAATAATCTTTCATTTATGAGTCATTACATCCAGCCTAGCTTCCATATCGTCAATTGCGATGATTATTCATATCAAGAACATTACCTTAATTGTGTCTTCTGATTAGAACGTGTGTTCCAAGGGTAACTAATAACTATTTGACCAATGGCTGCGTGCCATTGAACGCTTCATTGATCATTTCTGTGATAACATCTCATAAAAGCTACTAGTAATGATCATGAAACATTTTTAACGTTAAATATGACTGTGTTTTATTTTCAGATTATTCAGTTATTTTGGATAGATACGGAAAGTGGATACCATCAGACAGAGATGTCCTAACAGTTTAATACCAAAAGACACAATAGGGCGCTAGCGGATTATGACACAGATAAGAGAGATCAAAAGGCAGCAGGTGGACAGACTCCACTGTGTTTGCATCTGTCAACAACATATTTACTTATCTGGGAAACATTAAGAATCAGTAATATGTAATTGATAAGCGAACTTATGCTTCCCACATGAATAAATGGGGTTATATTTGAAGTGCCGTTTATTTATGTGTATGCAGCTTTAATGAAAACACGGTATAGGTAAACTTCTAAAGATCTTGGTCAAAGTCTGGAAAACTTTTTGCATAACCAAAACACTTCATGATGGCTTTACACAACTACAACCAAGTTTTCAAACATCAAAGAGGAGCGTAAATATGGCCATGCAGGCGTATCAAAATGGAGCCTAAAAACAAGTAATGCTCTAAAGGATTTACACGCTCAAGGTTACAAAATAATCCTGCCAATTTTCCCCTGATGAAACAAAATGTGGGTGAAATACGACGACACTAAATCTTGCGAAAGCTTCCACACGTATGCGATGATTTGAGCAAACTAGAGGTTATAGGCACGCAACATTATTCATTCGATTGATAAGTCACAGGTGGTGTATTGCAGGTATTTATTTCACACTGGGTCATAGTTTATAAAAAAAAGGAACATAACTGGCACATCATTTATTGTCTTGTTTACCCCTATAGGTTTGGAATGAAAAGTAAATATACATATACATATGGTCTTTTCATGTACTGAAAATGATTGAAGTAAATATAGATAAAAATATAATTTTAAAGGGCTAGGTAACATAAAACAGTTTCAGGAATTAATTAATTCTAACGTTACGTTGAAAATTTTCCGAATGATACACTTTACTGCATTTTGTGCAGTGACACAATTTTTTTTTCAGTCGTTAGAATATCCATCACTAGCTTGCGTTATATTTTTTTCTGTTGTTACTCGTACAAAAACAAAAAACAATAGCGGTTTATGCCAGGATGCATATTACATATGGCTTTAATTATTC
Source organism: Macrobrachium rosenbergii (assembly GCA_039081455.1). Classification (NCBI taxonomy): domain Eukaryota; kingdom Metazoa; phylum Arthropoda; class Malacostraca; order Decapoda; family Palaemonidae; genus Macrobrachium; species Macrobrachium rosenbergii. Next base: position 59,383 of record JANJGK010004169.1, on the reverse strand, counting down.
TTTTGTAAAATAGGATACTAGATCTCATACAATATGACACTTGATCTTACACAGGCGCTTCGAGATCCGACACAATTTTAGATATATATATATATATATATATATATATATATATATATATATATATATATATATATATATATATATATATATATATACACATACACATATACATATATATACGCATATATTTGTATATATGTGTATATATGTACATACATATGCATATACATATATATATATATATACATGTATATATATATATATATATATATATATATATATATATATATATATATATATATATATATATATATATGTATATATATGTGTCTTTGTGTGTGTGTGTGCGCACGTGTGGTTGTGTGTATTCTGCAAACGCATTTAAAATCCATCCTTAATATCGGGGAAGTGCCTCAAACTTACATAAATTCTAATGATACTTAATGATTGCACTTCCTCATCTGCTTACTACACCAGTTCAATGAAAAATAGCAATTTTTTGCTCTTCACATCAACTGGATTGCCTATGGCGTCGATGAGATATGTCACTGTAATATCTCGCGTTATCTAATGCCTTTATTTGGACGTTATATGCCCTTTTTTGGAGAGAGAGAGAGAGAGAGAGAGAGAGAGAGAGAGAGAGAGAGAGAGAGAGAGAGAGAGAGAGAGAGAGAGAGAGAGAGAGGAATGCATACAAAACTTAAAATTCCGTATAAATGTTTTGATTAGAATAGTGTCTTCCTCCAGCTTCTAGTAAATTTATCTGGTGGTAAAACATGTAATTAATAAAATACGAAACGTTTTACAGATGACATATTAAAACAAAATAATTACTATTTATAAGCACCGAACATTTTTAAGAAAAGGTAATGCCGATAATTTACGGTGGAGCTGAACGGCAGGAAGAAATTTTACAGCGTGATAAAGATCAGTTACGGGGTATTTTTCATTCATAAATTAAAAGACTGATAATATACTGAAAAACTGTTAATATGCCTTCTTCCATTACGAAGAATGGGAATGATAATGCATGAAAAGGGAAAGTCTCAAGATAACGAAATTCCTTTTTACGATGTCGAGGGAAATAAGCTGAATTATGTCCAGAAAGGATGTTGGCTGCAAAAGAAGAGTAGGTGAAAGAAACTATGACGCCTAATTCTGATTAGAAACGTGACTGGGTACAAATGAAAACTATTCATTTAGATGGAAGTGAATCTGCAAATAGTGTAGCAGCAATGTGGTCAGAAAATGGCCTACGGTTCATCATCTGTGAATTAAGACAGTGTAGATTATTTCTCTTGTTGACCTAAACAGACCCAGGATGATAAAATGGTCTCTTAATACAATTTTGCTTTGCAAAATGATTTAACAATTATAGGAAAACTATAAAGGGAAAGAAATATCAATACAGAAGTGAATATAAATATATATATATATATATATATATATATATATATATATATATATATATACATATATATATATATATATATATATATATATATATATATATATATATATATATATATATATATATATATATATATAAATTATGGTAATGCTGAAAGCAACTAAATCAGCAAAGTACAGAATCAAAATAAGAGAATTACCAAGGGCTATTAAGCGCTTACATACAAATCAAAACAAATATTTTCTTAGACATCTTTAATTATAGTTTGCTTGAAAAGTACGTTTCCAGAACTTTGGGTAAAAATCGCTCTCCAGTTACCATTCTTTTCATCCCATTTACATAAAAGAAGGGTGTAGTCTTTGGGGAGAGCAAAGAGAAGTTGCAGAAAATAGTGAAGGAATTTGAATATATTTGAAGAGGAGAAAATCCAAAGTAAATGTGAGCAACCCAATGTTAGGGGAATTTGTTC
>JANJGK010004169.1:25000-52500 GCA_039081455.1 Macrobrachium rosenbergii | reverse complement strand
TAACAAACTGATATATTAATATACTGGAAGGTATATTTCGATATGATAAGTGAGAAAGATAATTATTAAAGATAAACTTATTCACTTTCACAACGAATCAAACAACACCAATATTCTGTGAGAACTGGCCAAATAGCGAATGTATTATTCGTGCATATGAGAGATTTAGATCATCCTGTTAACTGGAGTAAAGCAAGACCGTTAGTCCCGTGCAATGACACAGTTAAAAGGAATATCATCGAATATTGTTTTATCAAGTCAAATAATGAAAGTGTTTTAAACTGGTTTGTTTAAACTTGATGTCTTCATAATTAAAAAAGTTGATGATAAATATAAGCAAAATTAATATTCATTTTTATACATGTTTCTGCAATGTGAATGGGTAAGAATCCGTTTGCATTATGGTTAAGTATATATTTGGATTTAATTTGTGACCGCGTGATCCCGGATTTGCCGTGGATTAACCTTTTGTTTTTTACCCACTGGCAATTAACCATCTGGTATTCAGGGTTATACATGTTTTTGGATTTTGTAAGCCTAAACTTTAGTATTTCTTTTTGTGTGGTCTTAGGTTCGGTTTGTGACGGCTCGATCCCGGATTATCCTGGATTATCTTTCTGTTTATTACCTTTGACAACTGACCATCTGGTATTCTTGTTCTTTTTGTTTAATTTGTAACCTTCTTTATATCCGTGTCTCATTCGTGCCCCGACGATGGGTTAATAAACGTGAAAGCGCTTGGTACTGAACTTCTGCCTGTCATTTTCCTGTGGGATTCGCTTATAAACTTATTCATTAACTAATATGATAATTAAAAGAAGGAAATAGATGCAACTACTGAAACAATAAACAAACTTGCAAAAAATTTAGCATTATTTTTCGACAATCCGTTAAATATCCTCGGCAGCATGACTGATCTGTTAAATTTGTATTTGAAATCATAACCACAAAGAACTATACCATGAAGTACACATATTCCGTCTATACAAGGCTGGACATAAAACCCGCAAAGCACGAAAATGACTTTTTTTTTTCGAAGAGACCATCTCCCTTCGTCCTCAGAACACAGGGAGGCAGTTCGTTGAGAAAGCTAAATAAATTTCATTTTCGTTCTCTTTGTGTTTTAGTCCATGAAGGACTAACTATGTTTTCCCCGGTTTGAATACGTAGACATACCACATACTACTTTGCGCCCGGGTGTCTACTTACTGAAGTAATGTACTGTATATTCTTATGCACCATTGATTTTATTGTATAACATATTACGAATTCTGACCATTTCCGATTCTCCATAATTGGATGTGCCTTCACTCTTGTGTAATCTCACCTCCACTCTTGTGTAATCTCACCAGAAAACTGTTAAACAAGGCATCAAAATCTTATACTACTCGCTGTTCTCATATGAGCACGATTAATGTACTGGGAATGTTGAATCATGTAAAATATTCCAAAGAACGAGAGTTTTTTTTTAAACAAATCACCTCGGTTTCCTGTTAATCGTCTTGTGGTTCTCTTTCTCTCTCTCTCTCTCTCTCTCTCTCTCTCTCTCTCTCTCTCTCTCTCTCTCTCTCTCTCTCTCTTTCTTCTGTGTGCGTGTGTTTTCAAATATTCATGAGGACGTTCTCTTACATTTGAATTAATAACCATTAATGAATATGAAAAGCAATTAGGTAACTAACGACCAATTAATCAAAGGTAGAGGACAGTATCGTTCCCTCCGAATGAATAAATACTGATTATTGATTATGAGAAAAGGCATCATCAGCCTCTCCATCTTAGACTACCTGTTAGGTGGTTTTGGCCGTTGGAATCACTCACATGCTACTTTTAGTAGCCAAAGCTTGAACGATTACATAGCCACTGCTCCACGGCATTCCATTGTCTGGAATTTCAGGGTCTAACCCCTTCCTTTGAAAATTCCTATCCACTATCTATAACATACATGTACCTCATAACCACTTTACTTCACTTCTAATCTAGTCAACTGCTGGTGCCTTAGCTTTTTTAAACCTGTCAGATGTTCTCTTTACACTGAATTGAATTGAATTTAATTGAATATAGAGTTTAGGCCAAAGGCCAAGCACTGGGACCTAGAGGTTATTCAGCGCTGGAAAGGAAATTGAGAATAGGTAGGTCTGAAAGGTGTAACAGGAGGAAAACCTCGCAGTTTCACTATGAAATAAGTGTTAGGAGAGGGTGGAAAGTAAGATGGAATAAAGATAATATGAATGGAGGTACAGTAAAAGGAGTGAAAGGGGTTGCAGCTAGGGGCCGAAGGGACGCTGCAAAGAACCTTCAGTAGTGGCCGCAGTAAACCCCGTGAGGCGCACTGACGGCACTACCGCCCTACGGGGATTCTCTTTGCACCGTGAGTGACCGCTTTCATTTGCTTTCTCAGTTTTCTACTAATCCCTCCGACTTTTACATCATATTTACTCACTCTCGTACAGGCATTTTGCTTCACCTTTCGTTCTATCATCCCGCCACTTGCACACGAAATCCCTTCGTTCAGGTACCTATACGCATAAAACATCCTTCTGCGTCGAAGATTGTCAGACACCTTAGAAATCTTTCTATAGTTTGGTATCCCTTTACCTGTACCCATTTTTCATACCTTATTCATTATGTGCTAATCTCGCAGCCTTCTTTTATCACCCATTTTCCTTCATTACGTTGTTAATGAAGCATGTTTTAAGAACAATATCAAATATCTTGAGATGGAATTAGAAAGAATCGACATGATACTAATTATTGAAAGGTAAACCGACGAATTCTGATAGTGAACCGTAATATTTATAAACAAACAACTATCTATCAGGACTCAAGCAAACTTTCCGGTATTCGTCAGTTAAGTCACATACTGTAGGTCATCTGTCATGACTTTCTGTTCCCTAAACACCCTGTAGAACTTGTATTAGAGTTTTAATAGGCGTCAAAAGTGTTATTATATAATTTGTTTCCTACCTCATCGAGATTACCTGTAAGTTTATTCGAATAGTGTCTTCGTGGTCTCCAGAGTTCGTCTCAGATTCCTTATATCTTCCTGCGGTAACAGATTCACATTTCTCCTTAACAACAGAATAATCGAGGACACTTGTCGCAGTTTATGTCTGGAATGAGAATGACACTTACGTATGTTCAAACTCATTCGCTAGAAAAATAATGGAACGTCATTTGATTACCGACATCGTCATTTCTGCTCCTTTGGCTGTGTTTCTGACCTGGAATTGACGACGAATACATGCGTCGGGTGGTCTCTGGGCGGAGGGCTTTTGCGGCTCAGTGTCAAAGACAAGGAAATAGAATGTCTCAGAAGCTAGCCGCAGAGAGTTGAATGTTTTAATGATAATTTCAAGGACGCGTAGAATTATTACTGTTCTTTTTCTCAAAGTATTTATTTATTTTCGTATTGTGTAAATTCGATCTGATAACATTTAAATGAAGGTACCTTATGTATGTTGTATTTTCAGTAAATATAAATGCTACTATTGTCTTCTGAGGATTTGCTGATGTTGGAATAACTATAATCATGGGTTAAGAAAAGTGTACTTTTTGACATGGTAAATGATGTACTTCTATGACCGATTATGATATCTCTTCATCTAGTGTAGGTCCAGTCTCTCTCTCTCTCTCTCTCTCTCTCTCTCTCTCTCTCTCTCTCTCTCTCTCTCTCGATGAAATCGTGATAAACCCAGATAAACAGGTATATTGATGGCTATCGCGACGGATGAAATAACTGAAATTTCTTTATAGTCTACACATTCAGGAATTCAGTATTTTCATGTAAGAGAACGTGATCACTAGGAAGTAAATGGTATTCGAAAGCTAAATTCAGTGATATGTTAAAGTAAAGTAAAAAAAAAAGTTCATATATTTGCTAGAGCTAGTTTGCTGTTTTTTCTTGTCTCTGATCAGGCGCATGACAAATATACTGGCTATATTTTTTATCATAGTTGAAGGATGTGTATTTAATAAATTATATCAAAAAGGAAATATTATGAATTCTTTGTTTAAGATTTTAAAATGCATCTAATGGTGATAATTGCGAGGTGTCGTGGAATTCAAAGGACACTGAACTAAAGTCACTGGAATTTTTCTCACGTCCTTAAGAGGTAAGAGAAGAAGGAAAAAAACAGACACAAAGTTTAATGAAAGAAAACGTTTGAGAGAAGTTTCCTTCGTAGAAATGAAGAGCGACTTTTGACATTAATGGAAAGAAAGAAGCAAGAAAATTGCGGAGTGGCAATTGGCTCCCGAATTTGTAGAACAAGGACAGAGCATGTTTGAAAAGAATGTTATTGTTTATAGTTTAGTAAAAAAGAAATGAGATGAGGTGACTCGACATTTATTACACCTGTTTAAATTCTATTTCATCAATTGCAAATTCATCCATTTTATTTTAGAATTCTTATTTTTGTTATTTTTTATAGGAAGAAGCCTAGTAGTTTTCATTAATTAATTCAATAACTTGTAACTGTTCTCGTCTAATAATATCAGATAATTTATACATAAATTAAGGTTAATTATCTTCCAAAGGTAAGACACGGTAATTTTCTCTCTGTGATATTCATTAGGGCTTCCCAAGTTAGTTAGAAACTTTAACGTTTCATATTTATTAGGCAGAAGTTAATCACGTTTATTAAAGTTCAAGCCACCTAGAAACCACAATGGACAAGGCAAGTAAAGGACATTTTCGTTGCCAGCTCTACAGTGATACTTTTAGTGATTATGATTTATGTAGGCTATGAAGATCAAAGTAAAACCAGAATGATGATGAAAAATAGGAACAGTTAACTTGGTAAAGTTATTTGAGAGTACATATAAAATATAGTAGAATGATAGAAGAGGCAATTCACATAATAGGTAAAATGAGCAAGGTAGCAGAGTGAATGCACAAAAATTAAGGAGAAACTTACAGTGCGTATAGAAACCAAAACTGGAATATATTAAGGGACTGCTGAGCCCACTCTCCTTCGTGAAAAGAAAGAATCAGATGGTCAAGATGGACTGTTTGTTTGGAAAAGGTTAGACGTCGATATACCCGGATGCCATAAAAACATTCTAGTTGCTAATTCTGAGACTATTCAAATTATCACAAATGTATATCTCAAAGTGAACTTTATTTCAGAATTCCAACAAACAGCCATAGCAAATATTACAGTTAAACATACATACATTAAATATATATATATTTATATATATATATATATATATATATATATATATATATATATATATATATATATATATATGCATGTGGGTAAGGAAATATTGCATAACTGTTGCAGGAAAATCTTACCATTTTTGTAAAGAATAATAAAAAATACACGTCCGAAATAGACATAATTAACTCAGTCATTCAGAAAATATTTAAATCTTCAAAAATAAAGTGACAAATTGACATCTGTGACGCGAAAGCAGGAAGCAATTTTGAGTGAAATGCAATCGGGAGAGCCACAAGTTTCTTTCAGAAGATGACCAGCAATAAAGACAGATTTCCTGTCTGGCAGTTTGAAGCTGCTCTGGAGCCGGCCATAAATAATGCTGGAAGCGAAGGGATGGCCACATCAACATATATCTTTGTGAAAGAGAGCGAGATTAAAATAGGAAGACGATTTAAGCATGATTATAGCAAGAGAGATTGAGAGGAGATGATGTATACATACACACATACACACACACACACACACACACACACACACACACACACACATATATATATATATATATATATATATATATATATATATATATATATATATATATATATATATATATATATATATATATATATACACATGCATATATATATATATATATATATATATGTATATATATATATATATATATATATATATATATATATATATGTATATATATATATATATATATATATATATATATATATATATATATATATATTCTTATTACTCGTACATATACGCATATAGAATATCTCAGCCATGTAAGAAAAAAATGACTAAAATTTTCTCGTGTTCCACACAAAGGGTAAAGAGTTTACGAAGGAAAGCTAGAAATACAATACAATAGGTAAACATTAATTTACTGAAAATATCTATTACCCCAAGAAATCTACAGCAAATGTAGAAATGTGGGAAAAATCAAAGCTTTCCTTGACAAAGCCTGACTTTGCTTGAGAGGGATCGCTTCGTTTTTTATTGCAGTTTTTCTGGAAAGATTAACGAAAACAGTCCTGGGAATTACTGGCGCTCCATTATGGTTTGCTGTCAAGAGGATTTGTCAGGCAAAGTTCCAGATTAATCGGTAACAGCATCAAGCAAAATAATACAAAATGCAGTTGATTCTCCCCTTCACTCTCTCCCTTACACAGGCAGGCACACACACACTCGCGCACACAGACACAGACACATACACACACACACACACACACACACACACACATATATATATATATATATATATATATATATATATATATATATATATATAATATATATCAGGGATTTCATGAAATCCGTAGGGAATTTATGAAATGACCAACTCGCTCAGGAACATTTGATCCCCGAGGGCTAGAACTAAACAAGGCGAAACAGTGATTCATCTACACTGTTTCACCGTGTTTAGTGCTAGCCCCTGGGGTGTCAAATGTGTTTCTCTGTGTTTAGTACTAGGCCCTGGGGGGTCGAATCGGTGGCCACGATCAAAAGGCACTTAGGGACATTTGATCTCCCAGGGGCTAGTACTAAACAGCGAAATACATTTGACCTCCTGGGGCTAGTGCTAAACACGGCGAAACAGTGTAGATGAATCACTGTTTTGCCGTGTTCAGTACTAGCCCTTGGCGATCAAATGTTCCTAAGCAAGTTGCTCATTTCACAAATTCCCTAGGGATTTAGTGGAATCCCTGGATTTCACATATTTACTGTAACGCACACACACATATATAAATATGTGTGGTGTGTGTGTGAGCGCATATGTGCGTATTTAAAGTTCTAAACCCCTTCGGTAGTTGGTTCAGCTAAGATAGTCTTGTACTGGGCCTGGTCAGAGGTATGGGAGATATTAACTATAATAAATAATCAACTTAAAAGCTTTTGACAGAAGATTACCCGGCATGTGTATGTCACTATGGTCCTGACAAAATTACATAAGCGTCTTCATAAATAGTTTGGCCGAAAAAAATATTTCAGAGAGAGGAAATACCTCATTTCATTATCTGATTCAGTTTCTTTCTGCACAAAACCTCCGTAAATTTATGTAAAATCACCGTTATTTTTGGGTGTTACATCAACGGCAAAAGAATTGGAGACTGCAGGTCCTTTGGGAGCCTAAAAATCCAAAAGAACTGAAAACAAAAATACATTAAATGGTGATCTGCAGCACATTTACGTAGTTCAAGGTATGTTAACATTCTAGGAAAATGGTGAAATAGGGTTTCTGTCTGTTTTTCGAAGTAGTGGGGAAATGGAACTATTCTCCGAATATTATTTGCTGTATTGCTCATTTTTTTTTTTACTTTTTTATTTGCTCACTGAAAGTTCTGGCACCAGAGATGCTTAAAAAGAAAACAAATCATATTATCGTGAGACGTACTTTAGGCTTTTTTTTTTTTTTTAAGTTTTGTAAATTCGTCTTTATAAATTACCAGCTGACCATCCTGGCGTCGCCCGCAAATACTCTGAATGACAGCCGATCATTTACCTTAGACAGGAAGTGACACGTGGTTTACTTTTTATCAACATGTCCCTGCTAAACTGTAACACACCACTAGACCTAAACACACATCCCACTAAACTTCAACACCCCCTAAATCGAAACACCACACTAAACCTAAACACACCACCACTAAATCTAAACACACCCGTCACTTAACTGAAACACTCCCAATAAACCCAAGCACACCCACTAAACCAAAACACACCCCTACTAAACTTAACACATCCCCCACTAAACCTAAACACAACCCTACTAAACCTCAACACACCCCAGTAAACCACCATTAAATTTAAACATCCCTCCCACCAAAACTAAGCACACTCTCCACCAAACATAAGCACCTCTCCCACTAAACCTAAACATACCCCCACTAAACTTAAACACACACACACCACCCACAAAACCTAAACACACCTCTCACTAAATTAAATATACTCCCACTGAATCTAAACTCACCCCAACTAACCCTAAACACACATCCCCACTACACCTAAGTACACCTCTCACTAAACCTAAACGCATCCCCCCACTAAACCTAAACACACGCCCCCTACTAAAGCTAAACACACACCCCACTAAACCTAAACACACCCCTCACTAAACCTAAATGTACCCCCACTAAACCTAAACACACATCCCTACTAAAATTAAACACACACCCCCATTAAATCTAAACCCATCTCCACTAAACCTAAACACCTCCCAAATCAAAAAACAACGGCACTAAACCATAAAACATGCCCACTTAACCTAAACACACCCCCACTTAACTAAAACACCCCCACTAAACCTAAACACACCCTAACTAAACCAAAACACATATCCACTAAACCTAAACACACCCCCACTAAACCTAAACACTGTCCCACTGAACAGGAACACACCCCCACTAAACCTAAACACAACCCGCACTAACCCTAAACATCCCTATAACCAAACCTAAACAGAACCCCCACTAACCTACACAAACCCCACTAAATCTAAACACACCCCACTAAACCTAAACACCCCCTGGATCGGAACAACCCCACTAAACCTAAACACATCTCCCACCAAACCTAAAGGCACCCCCACTAAACCTAAACACATCCACACTAAACCTAAACACACCCACTACTAAACCTAAACACCCCTCCCACTAAACCTATACACGTGCTCCACTAAACATAAACACTCCTCCCAGTAAACCTAAATGCACCCTGCACTAAATCTAAACACACCCCCACTAAACCTAAACACACACCACCCTCAAAACCTAAACACACTTCTCACTAAACCCAAATGCACCCCCACTAAACCTAAACTCACCCCCACTAAACCTAAACACGCACCCACACTCAACCTAAACACATGCCTCACTAAATCTAAATGCACCCCCACTAAACCTAAACATGCACCATCCACTAAATCTAAACACCCCCTCACTAAACCTGAATGTATCCCTCACTAAACCTAAACATGCAATGTCCACCAAACCTAAACGCACCCTCACAAAACCTAAACACACACCACCCACTAAACCTTAATGCATCCCCTACTAAATCTAAACAACCCCTTACTAAACCTAAATACACCCCCAGTAAACCTAAATACACACCATCCGCTAATGCTAAACACCCCTCCCTCCAAAGCTAAACACACCCCACTAAACCTAAACACATTACCCCACTAAACCTAAACACACTCCCAGTAAACCAAAACACACCTCCACTAAACCTAAACACACCCACCGCAAACAATCCTCCTACCAAATCTAAACACATCCTCCACTAAACATAAACACCACTCCCACTGACCCTTGATACAGAATTAATACTCACAGGAAAGAAAAGCATTTTCAACAATATATTTCTATGGTCTCGAGTACATGAAATGATGTATGATAAACTCGTAGAGTTTATTTACCACTTAAGTTACAAAGGGGGAAGGGGAGCGGGAAAAGGGTACGGGTTTGAAACCTGCCCTATTATCTACGCTGGGTCAAATGATGGCCTGGGATCGTGCCAAATTTTGTCTAGATCAGTCAAGCGGTTACCGCGTAAGTTACGATGGGAATCGGGCAAGGGGTATGGGAGTAGGGGAAGGGGAAGGTGGTACTGGTTTGAAACCTGCTCCGTTATCTAAGTTGGGTCAAATGATGGCCGCGTGCCAAATTCTGTCTAGATCAGTCAAGCGGTTACCACATAAGTTACAAAGGGAAGTGGGGAATGGGGATGGGGGAATAAACCTACCCTATTATCAAGTTGGGTCAAATGGTGGCCACGTGCCAAATTTTGTCTAGATTGGTCAAGCTGTTCTGATTTCTGTAGCGCACAAACATACCAGCATTCACTTTTATATATAAAGAAGATTGCTTTTACAAACAGTTTAGAAAGGAAGCAGGCCCGCCCTCGGAGGTCGAAAATTGGAGTTTCCGCCAAAACTAAGAAACTTGGTTAAAATGGAGCCCCTTACGTGTTGGCAACACACAAAGTCTAATCACCATATCTCAGCTCTTACGACTGATTTTAACAGTTGTATACAATATCTACAGTCAAGTGTGTTTGCTTACATATGATATCATGACATATTGTTACGCTTATATTTTGACTTTATATGATCTGCATGAAAAATTTCCATATTTGTTTTCGTACGTTATGTCAGCCTGAAACCTTTAGCAACTGAAGACAATCATAAAGACCGCTAATAGTACTCGGGTATACCTGCTCAGGTCTGCCTGCGCATGCAAACCTGAATGCACTGGGATGCGCTGGGGGGCGGAGGAGGGGTGGTCTGGGAATGTATTATCCACGTATAATTGGACCCTACTGCATATTGTAGTCAAATGAATGCCACTTACTCAGGTAAATTCTCCAACTTATTATGGCACTTCAGTGGGACAGAGTAGGCCCCAATAAAATGAAAGAAATCACTAGTCAGACACACCCTTGGAAATATGACCTAATGCCAAGGAAGTGGGAGGTTGCATTGTGTAGATTACGTATTGGCCATACACGTTTAACTCACGGCTATGTGATGAATGGGGAGAATGAGCCCTTTTATGACGATTGCTTGGTTCCACTGACTGTTAGGCATTTGCTGGTTGAGTGTCCCAGTCTAGTGGTGGTGTTGTCATGCATCGGGCTGAACCTGAAAAACAGTGCAGATTATCAGATCATTGCTAACTGAAACAAAGAGACCATATTTAAAAGAAAATGCTCTAAATGTCAACCTTTATGCTAAGCCAGTCAGAACAGCTAGCATATTCTGTGAAGTCATGCAAAAATACTTTAGTGGAAAGTATTTCTTGGTAATTGTGATAAGGTAAAATGCTCTTACTTGTTTTCAGTCATCAAATGTTAACATTCATCAGGACGTGTAGATCGACTTTTATCAAACAAAACACAAACCTTAACTCAACTACCCACATGAGACACATATTTTGAGGGACTGACAGAAAATGTGAAGGGGAGTGAGTTTTTTTTATATATACTAGGACCAGTTTGCTATACTAGTACTGCTTTTGAGAGACCTACCTCAAATAACAAAGAAAACCATTGGGTCTGCACGTATACAGTTGGAACTTGAATTGGAATATAAAATTTAGGACAAGGGCCAAGCCCTGGGACCTATGAAGTCATTCAGTGTATTTCAAGGATCACAGTTTTTTTATACTTTAATGCAGCATTACGTCTAAGGACTAGGGACGGCTTACGAGGGAAGAAAGTGGTTCCTATTGATGTAAAATCTAATATTCCGAAAACACCTCTTTATGTTAATGTGAAAACCTGGACTTCAAACCAGAAAGCAAAAGTTCAAGAGCTGTTCATAGAGCGTCATGTAAATCAAGGAAACATGGAGAAGAAGCTTATATATGGGAAGCCACAATGGGGCTTTAGATGTGCATGAAATGGATGCTATTAAGTACTTTGTGCGAGCACGATGGAAACTACTGACAGCACTATGAAACAATAACGTAGTGTCAACTATCTTTCTTGGAAGCTCCTTGATTGCTCTGGCTGATACAGATATCATGGACTCTCCACTATACCACTTTAAGAGTTATCTTAAAAGAATAATAGACAAAGTAACCAATAAACACAGAATTTGTCCTCAGCTACGACTGAAGCGTCTGGTAAAACCATATCCAGTGCATGGCTAGGTGTATGGTTGGACTTCTTTCTCAGCTCGAGGGAATCGACAGAATTCCAGAGCCGACCTGACATTAAAACGCAATAAAAAATCTCTGTATTGTATTAAAGTCCACAGAGATAACAAAAGGTGCAAATTTGCAAATTCCCTGATCCAAAGAGATCAAGGGATTATATCAAGCAAACTTATTTTATGAGGCACTATGGGGCTGAGATGGAATACAAATGCGTACACATTATAGTATTTAATAGAACCTCAGAAACAAAATATCGTTGCATTCACAAATACAGTTCATGTGACGATAGGTATAAATCACTGCTACACAGTACGGAGCTACTGTATATATATATCCTGTGCAAGTGCTTTTCTGCCGAGATAAACAGACCTTAGGGAGGCTCACGGAGCCCTGGAACGATAAACTGTGCCTTAGAGTTACATACAGACACAAGAGTCTCCGACAGAATTATCATGTCAGAGGCATGACAATACAGGTCAAGACAAATTTCCCCAGGTCGTTGACGATATTTGAATAACGCATCTTATTTTTACAATCGAGTACAGTTCGATATCGCCAGAAATAATAAAAAAATTATTTGATATTAGAATTTAGAGAGAACTTATCTAATAAAACCTAACTCTTTTAAAGATAAAACATAAAGAAAATTAAATCCATCACTAGCCATTCGAGCAAGAACAGAAACTCTTATGACAACAAGAAATATAAAGATTTCAAACTGGAATAAATTCTGCAAAGAAAATATCGTAAAATGAAATTCGAATACCATAATCAGAGACCTCTTTTTCACAAATACTCAAAATTCACGTCTTCCCTGCAAGTCTGTAGTAACAAGATATTATTATTAATTTACTACATAGAAAAACTAATCAGGTCAAGTACTTTTCTTATTTACTGTCGACTCATCGATCCAAAAGCAATTTCTTGTTAAAACTACACAAAAAAACGATACTTATTACATTGTTTAATATATCTTTACTGCTAAGCAATTTTCCCTAACGCAAACTACGTTGACGTAGTCACCCTATATCTAATTCATATACCTATAGCCATTTCATATACCTACTTGAAGTCTTAGACAGTAGAGCTTCAAATCTCATCATAATGATTGTGCTACAAATCACCTACCATTACCTAGAGGCATACCTCTTCATTCAAACCCTCCCATTCAGCAGTTCTGCGACCCCATATATCTAACATTTCGTGTCTAGAGCTCTTCTCCTTCACCCTAATAATTATGCGTCAATACTTTCAATGTAAATAAAATAGGATTTAAAACTTCTGTTCAAAAAGTATGCACAAGTCCGTGTTTGTAATTTAAAAAGATGAATAGTAAAAACTGTAATTTAGTGAATATAGTTTAATTACTAATTTGATGTAAATGTATTATGTATATACAATATTACAAGTTGTAAGAATTGTAAATGTATATTTTAATAAAAAAGTATACATCTAAATTAGATACCCTGTTCATCAACCTGGCAACCTGTACTCTTAGACCGAGACCAAACCACCTCAAAATATTCTGGCCCATCTTGTAGCTACGCTGACAATGTCGCTAGAAATTCCATGAAATCCTGGTGTTATGGCAATTTTTCTCCTGTTCTACTTCCCGATCAGGCAAATTCGCAATCATTCACCTAATAGGCAACTCTACACTCAGACCTCCCTCTCTCAAGTGTCCTCTAATTCTAACTCAGTCAGCGACTTCTCGTTCACACACATACACACAAGCGAATGGCTCATTATTCTAGCATTGAGAAACGCCACTTCCCTTTCCGCAGATCATTATTTTACAGATATTTACTACCATAAAAACTGACGAACACATTAAATCGTATATCAATATGTTTATTTACTATTCGCTCTTAAGTCTACTACTCTTGAAGCATTTATCTACGTGGAATTAGTTACTTACGTAATATCATGTTTAACAAACCAATTTTTCGAACACAAGCCACCTAACGCTACCATCTCAACCTTGTTAGGCTTTCATATACTTTCCAGTGTAAGTTTTCAAATTACGTAATAAGCTTTCCTTTGATGAACTCACCTAGACAGTAAACATTGCTAACACCTTCCGCCTCCAAAATTTTAGATTAACGCAATTGTGGGCAGTACCAAAAAGATCAGATTACAGCTTTCCAATTACAATTTTAATAGGGCTTCAAAATATATACAGCTCATACACGCAGCTAAGTTATGGACAAAATAGGATATCGTTTACCAAACACCAGCTGAAGTTTAGGGTGTGCAGGCTACAATAGTTTGTTTTATATTGAAGAAAATTTGGATTACCGGTGAATATCAAAAACTACCCCATCTTCGTTACTTGGCCTCTGATGGTCAAGACGGTAAAACTTTGAAATTGAAGTACTTTAGGCGATTAAGAACTATCCAGTCTTAGTTACTTAGGCTCTATAGTTTATAGTGCATACCCATTTCATATTCTTATAAAGCTGTCCACTTGCTGGAGTTCTCACAATAGCCATGCCCTAATCGTTGTAGTCTATTTTAAGTCATTTCCTCAGGGACTAAAGCATATTACAATCAGCGGTTCGGTGATCTTTCATTGAAGGTTTTGAAGGTATACGAGTACTTCCAAGTTCAGATTCACTGCCAAGTCACAAGGACTTGCTTGTAGCAGCAACAATATAGATTTTCCCCAAGAGTAACCACTCCAATAAGTGACATACCTGTATCATTTTCAAACTCTCATCCGTAAAAGCAAAATTAAGGATAAAGACGAATTACCATTATTAAGAACAATTCATTATTGATATCCAAGACAGTTCAGACAAAAGGAAATCCATAGTAGCATTAGGGGCACAGCATCTCGACTGCTTAAGTTTCCGACCGCAGTTAGACATCTGCATCTTGCTTCTTCCCTAACAGGAAAAGTCGAACTTCCGACGAGAATATTCGACTCTTTAGTAATTAGGATCGTTGTAGCAATTAGGCCACGCCAGTCCAACATCAAACAACCTGGAATAATGAAGAGCGTAAAGACGGGTTCAGAGCATGTTTAAACAGTCATCCTAAACCCAATTACGTTACAGTTCTTGTTACGTTACAGTTCTTGTTACGTTACAGTTCTTGTTACGTTACAGTTCTTGTTACGTTACAGTTCTTGTTACGTTACAGTTCTTGTTTGGAGCAGTAGTATCTGATAAACAAGCTGCTAAAGATTTACGATATGCAATTAAAGTTAAAAAGGTGGAACGGGGGAAAATACTACCTTAAATTCAGGAAGACATGTTCAGCTATAATCCATAGTTTTAAGTCCCACAGTACTAACCACGACTTGAGGAGGGTTTGCGTTCAGTATGATTAGCCTGGCCACATCAGATATAGGTAACCTGAAAACAAAACTTCCATAACAGTCCGCTACTACATTATATTCAAAATACAGTAAATTTATGAAACACTGAAAATATGAATTTGTACTAAAGACTCATATGAAATAGAAAGTTTAAATGAATTTTTCTGGTCAAAATACAGTATATTTATGAAACACTGAAAATATGAATTTGTACTAAAAATCATGAAATAGAAAGTTTAAATGAAATTTTCTAGTCAAAATACAGTATATTTATGAAAAAATATGAATTTGTACGTAAAAATCATATGAAATTGTTTAAATTTTTCTAGAACTTATTTAATCAAAGACTTGAAAACAAAATTAAATACTGAACTTCAAACTGCCAGCAAAATAAATCCTATCATCCTTCAAATAAACACAAAGTACCTAATCTGGTAAAAAAAAAAAAAAAAACAATTCCTCCCAGGAACTAATTATGGCAGGACTTCCGTCCTACCATAACTAGTTCAAAGGAGTACCTCCACCCCTAAAAGGGCACCCGCCCCTAAAGGGGTGGAGGAAAAAAAAAATGGTTTTTCATAAAGTTACGAACAGCAAAACACTCACCGATTCCTTCTCTCTTCTCTATTTACCTATCCTCTGAAAATTCGTTCCGAGTCAAGATTCCATCCTCCAAACAGAAGAACCAGCTCGACGGCTTGAGTACACAGTACAAGTTTCATTTGCACTTTTATACGATATCACCAAATTAGGCACCAACACGAACACACCTGTAGTACAAAAAGTTTTTATTAACCATACCCCTTGGCACACCGTAGAGTAAAAGATTCACCATCTACTACAATGTTAATAGATTTAAAAGTAACTGTACAATCGAGATTAAAACAAAACCATAGCATCTTTAAAACAGAACTTACCAAATTCAAGACTAACACATTAGCAAGGAAAACCAATACATTACTGAACAAAATAAAAAACCCTATAGAAATCAAGACAAAATATACCACTAAAAGACAAACACTTACAAGAATAATCAAAACACAACGTTCTCCGGTAAACGATGGAATGACCCAGCGCTCCCAGACTCTTCCCACGAAAGTAAACATCATTTACAAGGACGATCAGGTTCAGGAACAACTACCAGTACCAAGGACGGCAATCGTTACCCAAGAACAGTCGCTCGGTTCTTCGTCGCGAGAATCAGGCCAAAAGCGGTTAACTGCCCTTTGGCTTAAGTATTTTAATTTTTACGCATTTTCTTTCGTCGGCTTTCTATTAATTCTTCATGAAACATTTACAATAATATTGTATCGAAACTATTTTACGGTCAAACGTGCTATATATCTGATTAGTGACATTCACATATCGTATGACTCTTCAAAACGTCTTCATTTTCAAACAAAAGTCACATGTGCTTTGTCGAACTGACTCTAATTGTCTATCCTACGCTCTAAGGATCCCAACAATGAGGTCTAAATCCAGTTGTCTCTTCCGTGTAAAAAATGGATTCCTTCTTTTCATTCCAAAACACAGATGAACCATCCTTCAGGTGTGGTTTCCATGTGTCATAACCAATACTCATTATTTCATATAATTTGTCATTTTGTCTATTTTACGTCAGTGTATCTGCATATTTCACTTTAGTTTATCTAGTATGTGTATTTCGCTTTAGTTTATCTGAAATATTTATTTCACTTTAGTTTATCTAGTATGTGTATTTCGCTTTAGTTTATTTGAAATATTTATTTCACTTTAGTTTATCTGCAACATTTATTTCGCTTTAGTTTACTGAAATGTTTATTTCACTTTAGTTTCCCAGAAAATTTATCATTTTGTGTTTAGGTTCAGTGCAGGGTGTGTTTTGTTTAGTGGGCGTGTGTTTAGGTTTAGAGGGATATGTTTAGGCTTAGCAGGGGGTGTGGTTAGGTTTAATATGGGTGTTTTTAGGTTAAGCAAGGGGTGTGTTTAGGTTAGCGGGGGTGTGATTAGGTTTAACAGGGGGTGTGTTTAGGTTTAGTGGGGGAGAGGCTTACGTTTACTGAGGGTGTTTCAATTAAGTTGGGGGTTGTGTTTAGGTCTGGAGGGGGTAAATGGGACAGTCACCACTGTCATACCTGGACAAAAGGGACAGACAGAACAACAATGTCTAGATAAACGGGACAGCCACCACAGTAATACCTAGGGACAGTCACCACAGTGAAGTCTGGATAAAATGGGCAGTCATCACAGTAATACCTGGATAAAAGGAACAGTTACCACAGTAATGTCTGGATAAAAGGGACAGTCACTACAGTAATGCCTGGGTACAAGGAACAGTCATCACAGTAATACCTGGATAGAGGGAACAGACAGCACAGTAATACCTGGATAAATGGGACAGTAGCCACAGTAATACCTAGATAAAAGGGTCAGTTACCACAGGAATGTCTGGATAAAAGGAATAGTCAGTACAGTTATACCCGGGTTCAAAGGACAGACAGGACAGCAATACATGGATAAACGGGACAGTCAGCACAGTAATACCTGGATAAACGGGACAGGCACCACAGTAATAACTAGGTAAATGGAACAATCACTACAGTAATATCTGGATAAATATATGCACAACTCTCGCTCACGATTAATTATTATTATTATTATTATTATTATTATTATTATTATTATTATTATTATTATTGCTCGCACTAGCACAAGTAGTGGTACCAGTAGTAACTAAGTTTACTAATATAATTTGGCTAAAGTCACTTATTTTATGCTTAATCTTTGAAATAGGTAACACCGGGGAGAGTATAACAAGACTGCAACGAACAGAAGAGACGATATATTTAAGCCATTGTTCAAATGTCACTTTAGATAATATGTTGAATGAATCTGTAACTGTAAACTCAATGAAGTAGTTATGCAAACGGCCTTACGCGAGTCGCGTTTTGATATTGCTAGTTGCATAGACAACTGTGTTGGTCAAGTCTCCCAGAAACTGATCGTTATTGCATAAAGATTTATGGCCTTCCATAAAGATGCTTAGAAATCCTCATTTGCTTGAAGAGTTCCATTTGATCAACTCTATTGATTGTATATCCAGTTAATTCAGTATTTTTCAGTGGAAGTCACAAATGCTTTTTGTTGGCATGCGAGTAATTCCAATTTTTAACTCTGCAGTGACATGAAATGTAAATAAAGGAGGCTTTACTCATAAAGTTATGATATGTTTGTTCGGTTGGGGAAAAGCTAAATCCTTACTGCTTTATTTGCGGGAATAAAGACAGATTTTGTGTATACGTTATTGCAAAGGGTAGAGTTAGTTTATTAAATTGGACCATTATTCTAATACCAACACTGACAACATTAAATTTTATTGTTTTCAAAATTATCCCTCTAACTGTTACAAATAACGAAAATAATAAAAAGGGACTAAGAAATTCAACTTGGTTTTCTAATTTTTTCCGACCAACGCGACGTACAAATACATGTTATTAAAAGAAACATAATGTTGGGTAGATGGAGAGCTTCTGCTACAGTAACAATATATTTAAATTTAAAATATATAACCAAAAGTTTTCAAGCACAAAATTCAGCGATTTCTTTGCATGGCTTAAGTGAACTTTTCTTTTGTATTTTATTTCTTCGTTCATGTGTAGGTTTCCCCACAGGTGCCATTGATAGCGTATTTGGAACTTTCGTTTTTTATTATATTTTAATAATAATATTTTCTAAAAAAAAAAAAAAGTTAAGAATGAAGATCCTAAGATAGAAACAATATAGCTCTCGATTGGAGGCATCTATTCGCTTAGATCGTGAGACTCTCTCTCTCTCTCTCTCTCTCTCTCTCTCTCTCTCTCTCTCTCTCTCTCTCTCTCTCTCTCTCTCTCTCTCTCTCTCTCTTCCCACACACACCTTTGTCTCTGATATTCAACTGCTCCGAATGCGTCTTATTTCAAAATTGTATAATAAATATGGGAAATTAAACATTAGCCACGTCAATTACTCGCTTTTGCGTTATCATAAAAACCTGCCGACAGCTATGAAATACGATAGATAAAAATAACGAGGATCAAAGGCCAGTTCGTCAAATTTTATCATTTATATGATTAGCTTCTTTGTATTCGTATGTAAGCTTAATTTTTTGGATGACGAACTACTTTTAACCTTATTGTGTGCCAGTATTTATGAGGGCTAATCTCTCTCTCTATCTCTCTCTCTCTCTAATTCGAATGAACCAGTTATGAGCGAAAAAAGTAGATTATCAAGACTAGCAATATTAAACGGGGACAAAAATGCAAACCATTTCTTATGTGGTGTTCCTCATACAATATAGAGCAGCAGCCCTAATCTCTGCTATCTAATTAATGAATATTTAGTATAAATAGAAATACACTTCTATCATGTTTATTTGTAAGAGTCAGCTTCAACGTTGCTCTCTACCATAACATGACAAGTATTTTTATTTTCATAACGTTTTGAAAGTTCTCGAAGGGAACATAAGGATATTCATTCTTAATGGAATAGGACGAAGGCTTTCCCTGAGGGTATGTACAAGATTAGCGCAGTTCCCATTAATGGGGCAACAGAAGAATTGTATATCTGCACTGAAAACTACTGTTTGGTTTGTGTAGGAGAGAGAGAGAGAGAGAGAGAGAGAGAGAGAGAGAGAGAGAGAGAGAGAGAGCGGGGGGGGGGGGGGGGAGGGATACAGCTCTTAAATTCTGTTGCTGTGAATGAATGTACCATGAAGTTTGTACGTCCAGGAAAACACTTTCTCTCTAGTAACTCTTCCAAGAAAAAATGTAACAAAAAAAAATCATAAATTCATATCCAGGCTAATCATAATGGACTTTGTGTATAATTAATCGTTGTTTAACAACAAATAGGCCTAGGTTAATGTTGCTTAACTTCTTTATTAGTAATTTCATAATGCTTCGTAAACATATGAGTACAAGCATGGCCACTATGGTACAAGCGTCATTCACTGGAACCTCCCAGAGTTATACAGAACTCGCCAGAAAATTATGAGATTGCATTATTAAATGTCAGAGACTTGCCAGTGGCAATGGACCGTTCAGTGACTTGTATCTGTAATGTACAGTCATATTGGATGACATTGCGTTTACATTATAGATGATCACACTGATGTGTGCGTGTTAAACCTTTCAGCTCTGCTCATGAATTATATGCTTGTGTGAGGAGGGTTACCAAAGATCTATAATTTTCTAAAAATTCCTTCTAGCAACCTTCACATAAACCAAGATATTCAAAATCAAAGGACTTTACTTTACAGAGTATTTCCATAATGATCCTACAGAGTTTGAAATAATTGTAGTAATAATACAGAAGCTTACCTCCCATTTATCCTTCGTACTCGCCTAACCCTGATAATCTATTTTTTTCGTGTTTACAACCGTCTGTTTTTCCTTTTTATTTTTTATTTTTAGCATTCTTACTGGGTGAGTTTTCCATGAATTTCTGAAAATACCTGGGAAAAACTCTTTGCCTTACTTGTAGACTACATATCATTATATACATTTATGTTGTACTATATTTGTGGGTCTATTTTCAAACTGTTACGAAAGGATTTGCTTAAAAATACGGCCTCCTTTCAGAGCAATGACTTCTCTCCGTAGTACACCCAGCGAAATGTGCTGCATAAACACTACTTGGGGATGATGGAAAAAAGGAAAAGTAGATTCAATCTTTATTTCGAGTTTCACCGAACTGCCGAAAGCGACCAAGTTTGTAAAAGAAACGGAAACTATTTTTTCTTTTAATTGTACTTTCTCTCTCTCTCTCTCTTTGAAAACTTTGATTGATGATTGCCTTAGAAAAATGAGTGTTAGATTTTTTCATGGGTGCATTATGGGAGTTCAGACGAAATAAATCTCACGAAATAGGAACAATAACGTAATTCGAAAGAACATTTAGCTAGAAAGAGGATAGAAAGAAATGAAAACGTTTCAGTTTGATCGAAAAAGAGCTTACGATGCAGAAAGGAATGAAAACCTCTCAAGTTCTTATTACCGACGGAAGGGGGTTTTGGAGGAAGGCGACTGGAGGCTTCTAAGCTGGACTTTCTTGGGCGGAGGAAATAGTTTCATTAGTGCGTCCTTTTCACACCATCATTTTGATCTCTCTGCTGCTTCGAGTTTCTCCCTTTTTGCTGTATATATATTCCAATATTTATAAAAACCTCCAGTACAAGATTTTTCACTCGTAACTGAGCTTCGAGGTTGTATTTCCTTGACATCGTTATTTATTTTTCGTCCTTTAATGCAATATTAATGCCATGATATAATTCCAGGTGGTGGACTAGGAGCAATTTCGCTGGATGTTTGTCTTCAAGGTCATTAAGCTCTTTTTTCAGGCTGATGAATTTAAAACATAATAGATATATATCTACGTTCCTGGTTTCAGGGAATTTCTAATCGATTTGAAGAATCGCATACATACCAAAGCAACTTGTCAAAAGAATTTTCTCGCTTCAGCTTTGACACACTGGAACAATCGAACTCCGTTCTAAAGACGCCCCGTTGCATATTCAGCATCATTCAAATGTTATGACAGAATGCACCTGGAGATGTTGTTGACAAGGCTGTATTCCTATCACACAAGATATCTTGTTTGTGAGAAAGTTTGTAATACATCTCTTGAAAACGTAAGTAAATTTGCTGATGTATATATTTGCGTGTATATTTTACAATAATTTTGCAGTAAAACTTCCCTCGTAAACACTAGTAATTATTATTCTGATATTTTCTTCTTATTTGATCTAAATACAGCAAAATAAACTTTAGGGTTAAACATGTGCTTATACTCGTATATCCACATCACCATTTTAATTTAGGTGTTGATGTGGTTTCTTGTGGCGGAAATTGGGCAGATTAGTGGTGTTGACATATAATACAGGAATATTAACCTCACACATTTGCTTCTCGTCGGTGAGAATTACTCTAGTCTATTTTTAGGCAAAATGGGCATGCCGTCACAAATGAAATTAAAATGGAATCTGAGACACTACAATTAATTTATAAGCAAAGAAATAAACTGAAAAAAGTTTGACCATGAATTTTATGAATTTTAAGTTACTCTGCCTGAAAAACAGCCCTCACATTCGAAATGCTTGTGTGAATGGTTTATCATATATCATATATCGCCTTGATATCATATATCAAGGCGAAAAGCTTAGAGCTCCAGTAGACAATTAAGGAGTTATTAATGTTGTTCTGAATGATCAGAGCAGGCAATACTATCTTTGTCAATATTTCACTACGATAACACTTGCCTGAAGTGAATATTCAGTATATTTTCGCTACCGTAAGTTCTGATGACGTCACAACTTGCTCCGCCATGTTTGTTTGCAAGTGATCACGGTGGTGGCACCTACTACTTAAAGAAGTGATAATAGCTTTACATCAGTGGTGGTAGTTGGTGGTGTCAGCTGTGGAGGATGATAAGATTAATAGTGTTGATTGATAACTATAGTGTTGTTGTTGGACAGCCGTTAGTGTTGTTCTTGATGGCCGAAACTGGTGATGGTTTTTTGTGGCGACATTTGGTACCCTACTGTTAAGGTAAGTGCTACAACTTATGCTACTATGATACCTTACCAAAGGGTGTCAGTCTAAATTTTCATGATTCCTGTTCTTGATCATTTTATAACCAGCATATTAAAAGTTATGAAGTGATATGTATCAGTAAATGGGCCGAACAGTAAAAGCGTGAGACATTCAGCAAGGCCTTAGCTGCATTTTTAGAATTCTTCCCAGGTTAGACCTACCTAAAAAATACATCTCGATTATTATATTGATGCTAGACTAAAACTTCAAGAGAAGTAAAGACGCTTAGGTAATGTTAAAAAAAAAAGTTTTTATCATTTGAAAAGAGCAATAGATCATGTTTCGTTCTAATACGTTATGAAATTCAAACTGATATTAACATGAATATTGCTCTCATTGTCTCGTTCGTTATTTATTACGCACCATTTCGTAACCATTTGAATATAAATGAATAAAATGCCAGGACGATTTACACGGAGATTATACGGAACCCTTCCCAATTAATAATAACAATTTCAAAGTAACTTAGCATGAAAGAATTTTCAATTACATTCGGATCAGTGAAGATGAAAATTAACGATCTAATTAGCAAAGTATTGTGAGCCAGTGATCAGTTCGCGAGCCTTTCGTGCAACATCAGGGAAATTCCCTCCAGTGTTATAGTATCATTTCATACTCAGCTCTCAGTGAAGGTTTCCAGATTGACGGTATTACATTGATTCTAATTTCATATGCAAATAGAAACGATTTGTTCGTGTAGTGGAATTTAGTTTATTTTATTCTTTTCCAACGCACATGCGTTATACACCCGGAAATCCTCAGATGACTGTCATAGAAACATAATAGATCTCATAGCTGTTCATTGCGAGATAAAACACTTTTACTTTTCTGTAACAGAAAACTGTTAAGGTGGCTAGTTAAGGTGGCTATTTGTCTGTCCGTCCACACTTTTTCTATCCGCCCTCAGATCTCAAAAACTACTGGGGCTAGAGGGCTGCAAATTGGTATGTTGATCACCACCCTCCAATCATCAAACATACCAAATTGCAGCCCTCTAGCCTCAATGGTTTTTATTTCATTTAAGGTTAATGTTAGCTATGGAACATGCGTCTGGCACCGCTAGTGGTACCAGCCGCCGACGTATCTTCACTTGACCGCATCTGGGGAGCAACTGAGCGCTGCCCAGTCGTGGCTGAGAGTTTCAAACTGCAGCACATCAAGAGTTTCGTACAGCGTATTGTTCAGAAAACTCGATTGTGCAGTTTTTACTTGTTTTAAATGCGTCGGCAATGATCACCAAATTTTCATAGACACACTAAAGCTGGAATTAAAATTCCCAGAAGAATGAAAGTAATGAGAGAAAATAAATAGATAATACTTTTCCTACACGCAACATATTAAAAAAATTTAGAACATTAAAAAAAATAATGAGAATATGCTTGTGTCAGACGTTGCTAATCAATTGGGAAAAACGATATTATCGTATCAGGACAATTACCCCCGGTGGACAATTACCCCCCATGGACAATTACCCCCGAGGACAACTACCCCCTAGGACAACTACCCCCTAGGACAATTACCCCCCGAAGACACTAAATCAGCTTGAAACCATTTAGGAAAAAATTTATAACAAAAATTTTCAAAATTATTTAATTGCACTTAAGAAGTGCAATTAAGCTAGTAAGTAATGAATGAATTGTATTATGGTTTACATATTCGTGTTAAGAGAGGTTGAAAAATGAAGAACTACTATTGTATGAATATTTATTAAAAAATTTTTTAAAAGTTGAAAAATTCTTAAAAGAAAATAAAATGAAAAGCAGAAAAAAAACAAAAAATAGTTAAAATCATACAAAAAGCTAAACTGGAAAGTAAAAGAAAAATTTCTTTTAAAAATGCAAATTATACGCAATAGATCGTAAATATTCAACCAGATCTCTGTTTCCATAATTTTCAGTAACTGAAATGATACGGGCTGAAACATCTAAATATTTCTTTCGAGATGGCTGTCTAGCAAAACCTGCAAAAGATTGAACCATATGCATTTGTTGTAACCCTTGCTCTCTTTTAATGTATGTTATAAACTTCCAAATATTTGGATGGCAACAACCAACATTTGCCAAAAAAACTCCTGTGCCACCCTTCCACTGCATTATTTGTTCTAGGAAGTTCATCTGCAGTTCTGTTATGCATATTCCACAACTCTATTCCAAACAATGGTTCGCGCCGTCGTCCTCTTCGACATGGACGTCCTAAGTAGGTGTCTTCAAAGTAGTCTTGCACTTCGTATGTTTCAGGGGGGAGAAATTCACACAGGGTTTCAAATGATTTATCAACATCACAAGCCGGTACTAGAGCTAAAGCGGCTATCATTTTCATCGCGATGGAAAACTCTCTATCATCTTGGTATCGCTGCTGAAATCCATTAGACTGAATTTTTCTGTATATGCTTTGGCAAAAGTAAAAAAAACATCCCTTTATTTCGGTTTGCGGGAATGCCAGTTTTAAACTATTAATCATGGCTTTTTCAAAGTCTACCATGATAGTCTTTGGTGCTAAATCATGTTTCAGTAGTTTCAACTGCTCCAGTAAGTTCGAATAAGTTGTTTGGCTTTTATCAGGCAAAAGAGCGTATATTAAAGGCACTGAACGATCATTTATCAATGCATGAATTGTGTACAATTGTGAAAAGATTGTAGGCACTGTTTTGAACGTTCCATCTAGCGACCAATGTGACGTTTGACTTAGGTAATCCAAGTTTTTCTTTGTTCCGAAGATGAGAATTCGTTTCTCAACTGGCCCATAGTCGAAAAGCAGAAAATCTTGACCATCCTGTGTTTTGGTCTGCTCATCTGTTAAAACAAGTTCTTGGCTATTTAAAGGCAACGGTCTTGAAAGAGATAAACGTTGTCGATGGCGTCTAATGTTACGTCTTAAATGATGAATCGGTGGTAGAGTTGCTCCCGTTTCTTCATCAATGGTGCTACAAGCTTCAGAAAGAATTACTTGCGGTGTTTCCTCGGTCTCGATGGCTCGCTTCTTGACCTTTTGGATAGTTTTCGCAGCTATAATTTTTGCTTGAGATGGCGCGCGCATGGGTGTGGCTATGAAGCCTACCAACAACTTCGCTTTGCTGCATATGTACTTTTACTTTAGCTTTGCAACTGGCTTTGTTTCTTCTTTCTTCGCACTCAAACGACACTACACCATTAGCCAAATCTTTCTGCTTAACATATAAATATCCATCAAGCACTAATCTGTCTTTTCCTCTAGAACTTTTGATAAATTCCATGTTGCTTAAGGGATCTCAGCGGTTTCACTAATGCAAAGAAAATAGAGAGAGTCAGCTTGAAAACATTTAAGAAAAAAATTATCTCAAACAATAGCGGAAATTATTTAAATGCACGTAAGAACAATTAAGAGAGTAAGTAATGACAGAAACTATTTAATTGCACTTAAAGCAAATGAGAGAGTAAGTAACGACATAAACTATTTAATTGTACTTGAAAGCAATTAAGAGAGTAGGTAACGACAGAAACTATTTAATTGCATTTACTGAGATTAACGTCAATTTAATTAAGGGGGGTGGTTGTCCTAGGGGGGTAGTTGTCCTAGGGGGTAGTTGTCCTCGGGGGTAATTGTCCATGGGGGGTAATTGTCCATGGGGGGTAATTGTCCATGGGGGGTAATTGTCCTAGACTCGATATTATCGAGGATGAAGGAAACAAAGGCACCCCTGAATTAATTTCCAATTCTAATCAAATGGGGGAGGATTTGACGAGGTTTGCTTTTAATACCGTTATTATTTACTGCCTTCCTTATTTTCTTACCTTCGGGTTGATTTTCGTTTATTTTATTCTTTTGCTTTCGCTCAAGTACATTCCAGGTTTCAGGGTCTTATATTTGTTGGTTTCAAGTGTAATTATTTACCAGATTCTCAGCCTCCTCTCTTATTGATTTTCTTTCACATACTGTATTCTTCTTTTGTTAAACATTCTTACAGAAATAATCTTGTCATAAAGGTTAATTAAAACTACGCAGCAGGAATCAGTCTTACTTTAGTATCGTGATCCACAGAGGGTTGTGGGGTAAAAATTATTAGAACTTAACAAGGAATACTTCTCATCACTGGTGACGGATTAGCAGTAATTAATAAAGGGAATCCTGATTTTAGAAATGTTCCAAAATACGGGACTTTCATCCCTTACCGAACTTCTGCTTTTGCGTATGAAATGAGAGAAAACATAAATAGTTGATATCAAATAATTTGGACAAATCAAAATTTAGAAACAAAATTTTGGCAATAAAAACAACGAAGCAAAAGAGTTTTTTATACTATTTTTTTTCACTCCATCAAAAGTGAAATGTATTATATGAAATTCATGATGCTTTTTGAAGCAAAATATATTTCACATTACCTCTCTGTTTCAACAGATGCATCAAATATAAGAAAAAAACCAAGCCTAGCTTTCAGGTGCAAATGAACATTCGCATATTCTTGAACGCCATTGCACCAGCACTCTTCCCGAATTATAGGTGCTTTTAAACTAACAAATATAAAATTGAATACAAATCGGGCAAAAAGGAGAAAGTGAGTGGCATATTATGAATAGCACGGTAATTGTTCAGAGTGATGAAACAGATTTTTGGGAATGTAAGTTGGATGCTCATGATCTATAAGGGTTCTCTTCACAGACATTAAATCATCTTGACCTTGACAGTTTTGATGTGACTGAATTTACAGAGATACGGTGGATAGTTGAAGAATTTCTCATTTTTAATCGTT